>CAUYRT010094487.1:0-13421 GCA_963574885.1 Lepilemur ruficaudatus | reverse complement strand
TTTTTTTTTTTTTTTGAGTGGCATCATCATAACTCACTGCAGCCTCAAACTCCTGGGCTCAAGTGATTCTCCTGCCTCAGCCTCCTGAGTAGCTGGGACTGCAGGCTTACAACACCATGCTGGCTAATTTTTCTGTTTTTTGTAGAGACAGGATCTCACTCTTGCTAAGGCTGGTCTCAAACTCCTGGCTTCAAGCAATCCTCCCACCTCGGCCTCCCGAAGTGCTGGGATTACAGGCGTGAGCCACCGTGCCCGGCCTCATCATCCAACATTTTTGTATTTTTTACTTCTTTTTCTTGAAGATGGAGCCTAGGTCTAAAAGATGTCAAAACTAGTATCACATCTCGCTTTCTGAAGTCAAGAACATCTAGCCCTGTTTCTACAGCCAACAGGGTGATTGATCTGTTACCAGGCCCCTGAAACCCTTCTGATGAGTCTCATATCATCCCCCCACCCCCTGCCCGCCCCCGAATAGTCACACAATAGGCACAGTGAAAACCAGGAAATCAGGGCTCTAAAATAAGCAGCCTGTCAAGGAAGGAAGCAGCAAGGCCACTGCCCGTGCTGCGACTGGGCCTCGCCCACCGTCAGGGCCCTTGGGAATCCGGAGTCAAGGCATGGCGGTGGCTGGGTCGCGTTCTGCCTCTCCTCGCCCGTTCCCAGGGCGCCTGTGAGACTCGGTAGCATCGGGAACTACGGGGACTCCTCTTGCAACTCCTGCCTTGGCTCTTCCAGGTCTGATTACGCTCCCGTTGGCATGTTTCCAGAAGCCTCTGCCTGACGTCCCTGGCAGGAGGAGGAGAGGCACGGGGCACTGGGTGCGAGCCCCCTGGGCCACATGGGTGCTGTCCTCTGGTCGGGGTTTTTCTGCCACTCCTTGCGTTTCATTCTGTGGTTCTGGACCCAGGTCTTACCGTGTTCGTAGTGAAGGTTCAGGGTGTTGGAAAGTCGTGAATCTGCTGAGGCCGAGGAGCGGCCGTCTCTGAATCTGTGGTGGCTCCAGAGCTGCGGGGCTCCCTGTCTTCCTTGCTCGCCGCGTTCCTTCCTTGCTGTGCTTCTCTTGGGAAGAGGCCTTTCAGCCGCGGGTCTGGATGAGGCCCAGCGCGTCTCCTCTGGGAGCCCCTCTCCTGGGGAGGGCTGGGGGTGCTGCCGCCCCAGGATCTCCAGGCAGAGAGGACCTGAAGGCAATGCTTCAGGGCAGGGGCCCCTCCTGGATTTTTCAAGGACATCCCAGAACTTAATTACTTTGTGTTTTAACTTTGGGCACATGTCTCTTTCCTGCCCTTTTAAGCACATTCAGACTGGGCTTTGTGACCCTGAATAGCAAGCACACAGTGGGTGCTCAGAAAATGTTTGATAAAATTAAATACCTTATATCACTTTGTTTTTTCTGATGGTTTGTTAGTCATTGATTGAGGTTTTTCTCAACTCGTGACCCATCTGATATTTGCGTGGCTGTATCTGTTTGTGCTTCTTGTATTCATAGAATTTTAAAAGGTGATTTCTTGATTTTAGTGTCGTATACAATGCTTTCTTTCCTAAGATGCTTTTCTGGTGATTTTGTGTTTAAAAAGTGAGGCTCTTTTGAGAAGTAAAATACATCAAAGTATTTGTCTGGAAACATCCAAAAGTATTCTTTGCAGCAGCAGCTGTCTGTTAAAGCACGGGGTTTAACGTGTATGTCGAGCTTTGTTAAAGATCCGTAGCGTGTAGCTTCTGCCAAGGTCGTCTGATTGAGCAGTGGAGTGGCTTCCCCCGTGCCGGGAGCTCATTTTGGACTCAGTACAAGTTTATTGTCTAAAATTACCTTTACCCTGGAACATCTTGAATTAAAATTTTTGATGCTTCTGAATTACAGATTTGGGGGGTGCGTTTTAGATGTTTTGGCACCTGCACGGTTAGCCACCCCCCGTGCTGCCAGGGTTTCCCACCGGATCCGGGCACCCCTCTGCGCGTGGAAGCAGTCCCAGAGCTCTGTTTTTGTCTCTGCTCCCAGCAGTTTCTGCGGTCCTGTGTGTGGACCCTGCTGAAGCGCTGTGCGCGTGTGAGCTCACTGGGGCCTCAGGCAGTGGCCCGGCGGGCTGCGTGTCCACGTGGCTCACCCCTCCCGTCCTCCCTCCAGCCAGTCTCTCCTGAGTGCCGCTTGCGTCGTGCGGGGGTAGAGAGAGGGAAGAGCCAGTGAGACGGGGCTCTCATGGCGGCATCTGGTGGGTGACGCAGCTATCCGTGTGTGGAGCCGTCACGCGCGCACGTGCCCGAGGGCAGCGGTGATGGAGG
This sequence comes from Lepilemur ruficaudatus, assembly GCA_963574885.1. Classification (NCBI taxonomy): domain Eukaryota; kingdom Metazoa; phylum Chordata; class Mammalia; order Primates; family Lepilemuridae; genus Lepilemur; species Lepilemur ruficaudatus. The sequence continues at coordinate 11,144 of CAUYRT010094487.1, read as the reverse complement.
AAGGCAGATGAAGACCCCGACTCGGGGCGGAGGGGCAGGCCGCTGGGGGAGGCTAGGTCCGGGCAGCGGCCCTGCTGCACGAGTGCGTCCTGCCTGCAGCCTCCCCTGCCCGCGTGCGCTGGGCTCCTGCCCGTCTCTTCGGCCTGTCTGCTCAGGTTTTGGCCTCACTGTCCCTCTGAAATTGCTCTTCCAAGTCACTGGTGACCTGTCCGTTGTCAAGGTCAGTGGCCAGTATTTGCCCCTGTCCTCCTTGGAGTTTCGGTAGGATTGACAGGCCACTTTTTGATTCTGTAGGCCGCGTTAGCCCAGCGTCCTGGCTCGGTCTCTGTGCACGCCCCACCCCGGGGTTTCACCAGGAGCCCTGGGGGCCCAGCCGAGGGCCACACCCCCCTCCTGTTCCACGTGCTGGCGCCTGGGCCTCTGCCCTGAGCCCCGACTTTGTGCAGCATGGACCTGCTTGAGGGCTGGGTCCCTCCCCAGCTGCCTGCCCCTCCTGCTTCCCACAGTGGACGCTGGCTTGGGCCCCGCCTGGCAGTCTTCCTCTTCGTCTTCCTCTCACCCTCCACTCCCTGTCTCAGCGAGTCTGTTCTGTCTGTCCCCTTTGTGTCCCAGCAGCCTCTTTGCCGGTTTTCCTAGGTCCAGACTTGCCCTTGCAGTCTGTCCTCCCTGTGGTTGCCACAGGGTCCTTCAGAGTGAGAATCCCGTTGTGTAACCCCCAGCCGACTCCTCCAGGGACTCCCATCACGAAGGGGGCAGTCCATTCCGTAGGAGAAAGTTCACGCCTAGACCCCTGGCCTGTCTCCTGCAGGCCCCTGCCTTGGTCTTGGTGTGGCTGCCGCACCTTCTGTGCAGAGAGGGCTCCTGGGGTTCCTGAGGCTGCCGCCGGCTCCTTGTTCAGTCATCAGCTCAAATGTCTCTTTGGAGAGGCCGTCTCCCTCCCCTGTGCAGTTCTCTTCCACATCACCCTGTTTTGTGGGCACGTGAGATGGCCCTCTTTGTTTGCACCTGTGGAGTCCAGGCCCTGCCAGGTACCGAAGCTTTTTGGAGGCACCGGTGGTGCTGCTCTCTGTGGCTGCAGCTCCCGGGCAAGCCTGTGCTCCTGGGCATCCCCTGTGGTCTGTGGGTGGGCAGGGCTGGTGTGGCAGAAAAGCAGCTCGCGTGGCCTCATCCCCTTGGGCCTGCGTCCTGAGATGTGAGCAGCCTGGGCTGGGACAGCGGTCTCACGCTGTCGTCGGTGTTTCCGGACCCTTGGGTTGTTCCGCTCCACAGTTTCACAGTGGGGCTCTCATTCCTGGGCTTGCCTCCTCGGGTCTGTCTGTGCCTGACGTTCCCACAGAGAGGAGGGGAGCAGGAAAGGGCGGTGTCTCCACCAGGAAAGCAACAGGAGGTCCAGGAAACCGCAAGCTTCCGTCTCATTGGCTGGAAGAGTGTTACACAGCCTCCTGGTTACCTCGATGTCTGGGGCAGGGTCTGCGCTCTGTGAGGGTCTCCCACGGCCGGGTCAGCAGGAAGCCCTAGGCTGCGAGTCCTGGTGCCTGATGCTTATACAGCGGGGGCGTTGGGATTCTTCACTGCTTCAAGTTCTGGGCCACTGAGAGAGCCACGTACCCTGTGGACAGGCATGTGGAGATCAGGTGCGGGCTCTGGCTTAGATAAAATTCACTGGAGAATGCAGCTGTCTGTGGCCAAGCGAGTTTGCTAGTTCTTTATCCCAGATCAGACAGACTTCCCACCGAGGACAGGCGCCTTCCACGTGGCAGCAGAAGAGACCCGTGAGTGTTGGCCTGGGTAGGCCGAGCCTAAGAACTGAAGAGGGTGGGCAGACACCTCCTTCTGCAGGGAAGAGCGAGTGGGCTGGATTCTCTCCAGGGGGAATAGCAGAGGCAGGGGACAAGTGCCCCTCTGCTCTAAGGAAGGGCTTTGCTGTGTCTCACAGCAGCTGAGTCTGGAAGCAGGGCGGGCCCCGCCAGGCTCGTCAGCAGTGCTGCGCCTGCCTGTCTTCCTGGTGGCACGGCTGGTGGCCATGCCCTCACTGTGTCCCTGCCCAGAGGCAGTGAAAGGGCAGCCCCTGCACCTCCCACCATCCCCTTGCCTTTCCCTCCAGGGGCAGTGGTCTCTGTCCCTGAAGTTGCCCCTGGCGGGCCATCCCTCTGGAAAGAACTGCCAGTGACTCACCCTGTTCTTTGATCCCGGGGGGTGATCACACTGGAGAAGGACCCCAGGCGAGGTCACCCGGAAGAGCTCACAGGAGCCAGGGGAGCCTCGGGGGAAGCCAATTTGGGATTTGGGGGAAACGGTCCTCTCTTTTCAAATGTTCCCACATAGTTTTCCCTTCAAGTTCAGTCTCTTTTCCCTGTGTTTCTGTGTTTCCCTGCTCCCTCAGCGGTGCTTCAGGTAAGAGCAAGGAGAATGGCCCTCTCAGTTCTTGAAAGAGCCTTTTCCACTGGGACATGGTCACACGGCGTCTCTTTGGTGGTGGAAAACAAAACAGCAAATGCCAGAAAGCTAAGCCTTTGAGCTTGCTGACGTCTGGTCTGCACGCAAGGGGTCCGGAGCGTGCCCGGGGCAGGGGAGCGGGTCCTCCCTCTGGGTTTGAGAGCTGCCCAGGAGGTACTCAGGGCCTGTGTGACCTGGTGCAAGTATAGGGCCTCAGCCGCGGCAGAGAATCGTGTCTTAATTCTGGAAGTGGGACCATTGTGGTTGGGGGTGTGAATGCAAAGTTGGGGTCAGAAGGGTCCCCGTGGTGCAGGCTGGTGAGCAGATGCCAAGGGGCTGCCATCCAGGTCGGGGTGGTGGACGTGGGCTGGTGGGGACTTGAGACGCGTGGGGGGTTGTGTGGGAGACCCGGGTCCTGGGCTGTGTGGCAGGCCAGAGGGTGTCCAGGCACGCTGACTCGGAGCACCGAGGGGAGAGCTCCGGGGGCAGCTGGGTGGAGCCCTTGCTTTTGTCTTTCCCCCTCAGCCTGTCCCACATGGTCCTCTGGGCCAGCCTGCCAGGTGGTCACACACTCACCCCTCCAGGCTGATGTCTCACAGGTGCTGCAAACTGAGCAGCTGACACTAGCACTTCGGTTTTCTAGCCTTCCTCTTCACCGTGAACGTCACCAACACCCACCCGGTTGCTGGAAACCTGGCAGTTGTCCCAGCGCTCACTGTCACATCCAGTCCCTGAGCCTGCACTGTGCCTGCTGTCCCCGTGTTCACCCGCAGCCTGGTGTGCCCGCCGCTCCACGTCTCCCTGCAGCCTAGCAGCTGCAAGCCACGGCCATCTCTCCTTGGGCCTCTGTGGAAGCCGCCACAGGCCCCTGTACACGCCTCATTCCCTTAGTGCCTTCCACACGGTGGCCAGAGGTCATCTTCCTCCCGTGCCTGCAGGCCTCAGGACCCGTCTTGGCGTCTGGAATAAACGGTGACTTCTCAGCCCGAGGGCGGGCTTGACCCAGCGCCATCCTTCCGAGCCTCCCTCAGACCACTCCCTGCTCAGGTGCCGCCCACGGCTTCCCGGAAGCTTCCTGCGTGTGCTTCACGCGTTCCCGCCGCGTGGCTCTCCCTGCGTGTCTTCCTCTGCCGGGGCCCCTCCTGCCTCTGTTCGCCAGGTGACTGCTGCTGCCCCAGCACCACCCTGACACCTGTGTGCACAAGTGTGCTCTGGGTTCTCGGTGGAGGCACAGCCCAGGGGAGTGGCCGTGTGCCTGGTCCCTGGAACCAGGCTGCTGGGTTTGAATCATTTGCCCCCCGGCCCCTGCCTCTTCCTAGCTGTGCGATCTCAGCACATGGCTTAACTTGCTGGGCCTCCATTTCCCCATCTGCAGAATGGGAATGCTCATACCTGCCTCATTCCATTTAATCCCATGAGGATGAAATGATTATGTAAAGCGGTCATGGCAGTGTGGGGGATAGGTATTGGAGGCTGCTGTTGTTGGGTTATTTTGTCGCATACTCTGTTAGCTTCTTTAGAGCACTTGTGCCTTTAATCTTATGTGTGTTTGTTCATTGTTCTCCTCTAGGGCCGAGACTTCTCTGGCATAAACTGGGCAAATGGCAGAGCTTTTCCTTGCCCTGAGCCCGCTGCCTTTGCCTTGGAATTGGAGATGAGGTTGGGTTATTCTTAGTATTTTAGGTTTATACGCTAGACAGAGTCCTTCCCCGGAGACAGAAATGACCCTCAGTATAGGAGCATGCTATTTCCCCAGCAAAACCAGTGCCTTGGTGGTCTCACCAGCAGGCAGGTGGAAGCTTGGGAGGTGAACTTAATAGATGCTTGGGATCGAAATTATGCCTTGGGTCATAACCTGACAGGGATCCATCCATATCTTCCCTCTCGGGGTTTCTCCTAAGGGTGTTGGTTCTACGTGCCTCCTTGACAGAGGTGCTGGGGCCAGTGGCTAAGGAAAAAGTGTAATTTCCTGTGGGAGAGTAGCATTTTCATTTCTCTTTTATGTCAAACAAAGCTATAATTGATTATCCTTTAACGCCAGCATAAACCCAACAGTTAAATTGGGATCTTTTTATTTTGGATTGCTCTGTGAGCCTCTTTACAAATTAACTTACCGTTTGTTTGGTGTGAAATAATGCCATATACCATTGTAAGTTATGTAAATCAAAGCATAATTACTAAGCACAGTGTGCGGTCTAGAACATGCGGGTACCCACCATGTGAGGTGTTTGTTCACCAGCGCTGTGCTTGCGATCGGCCCAGTCTAGTGTCCCTGGGGATGCTCTCAGGACCGTGTCTGGGCTAGTGAGGCCCTGCGGCCCTCCCGGATGCTGGAGCGTTGGTGTGTGGTGAGAACCAGCGCTTTAATCAGAGAGGGTGTCTGCGCCTTGGTGGTGGTGTTAGAATTACCTTCCAGAAGCTACTTGAGGCCTAGTCCCAAGTTCTATCTAAAAAATATTTACTTATGCAGGAAGTAGTCCAAATGTGGATTGTAAATTTAAAAACACATACATACAAATAGTATAAAATTTGTGTGACCTCAATGCAGGCAGCTTCCAGTCTTCCCTTTCCAAATACTTTTTCTCTCTCTTATGCTAAAGAGTTTAAGATACATGTTTTAAAAGGTCACCTTTAACACAGAAGTTTGAAAAGCAGCAGCTGAAGGTTATGTGATGTTATACACGTTTACGCTTTGGAACCAGGTTGGAAATGAGAGCTGCGAGCTGCTTCTGTTGAGTGGGGCTGTGTGGAGGAGAGGGCCGTGGGTTTGGGGATGGCCCCTGGCAGTTATTGTCCCCAAGTCAAATGCAAAGACCCAGAGCAGCGATGGGTTCCCAGGAGAACTCCACAAGAGCCGCAAGTGGGGACCGGGTGCGCCCCCGCCAGCCCCGCGGTCCCCACTCTGCTGGGAAACACAGAGGCTCCACATACCACCCAGTCATTTTTGACTTTATAAATTTAATGAAACAAAGGTAAAATATCTTCTTTTGGTTCCCAGGGTAGTGGTGGGTACCTCAGTGCCTAAACCCCATCTTTGACTCAGTGGGATGTTGCAGCTCCCCTGAGTCTCTTCATGGAATCCCAGGAGGTGTAAGCTCGGTGTCCGGATGCGGCAGCCCAGTCTCGGTGGGATCCTCTCTTTTCTGGACCCAATTCTGTCAGTGAAGTCAAGGAGCGGAGGCAGCGGCGGGCAGGCGCTGTCGCCACGCTGGGGAGGGCAGGCCCGGCGTGGCCTGGACGCGGCTGGCGGGCGCCCCTACCCAAAGACGGGCCGCAGGGCCAGCGGGGCCAGCAGGAAGAGGGGCCCGGGCGCGGGGAGTGTGCCGCGGGCGCGGAGCTCGATGCGGGGCAGGGCCTGGGTCACCGAGGAGTTGTCGCCCAGGGTCGGGGTCGGCGCGGTGGCCTGGGGCTCCGCGCGGGTTTGCAGGAGCAGGGCCAGCAGCAGCAGCAGCGCCAGCGGGGGCCGGGCCGCCATGGCCGTGCGCTCGGTGTCCCCTTGCTGGGGCGGCGGTCGCAGCCACTGCCTGGGGCGTCTGTTCTGCGGAGTCGGCTCGGTCCGCTCGGAGTCCTGTCCAGCGAGGTCCGGGCAGCCGCACCTGGCCTAACCCCTGTCAGCGACTGTTAACGGTCGCCCGGGACGGGCGCGCGCCCTCGCCTGCGCCCTGCGCGCTGTGCCCTGCGCCGACTCCCCGGGCTCGCGGCGCTGCGCAATCGATGGAGGGGGGGGGCTAACCTTTCCTCCTAAGTGCACGCGGAGGTTTTGTTTTTAAAACCTTGGCATTACGATTACTTTTCCTTTAAGTGTACCTGTGATGTAACTAAAACATTTTTAATGCTTTTGAAAAGTTTTGCTACCATGTAACACTTAACTTCCTGCATTGCACTCGAGTTTAAAGGGCACCGTGTTTCTCACTCACCCTGTTGCTTTTGGAGATGCGATGAACTTCACCATCTTCAGAGCGTTACAGTTTTTCTCCCCAAGCAGAAAGTGTGTGAAATTTTCCCGATAGTGTATACTAATACGCAAACATTTGGATTTTTTTGGGTGCTGGGTATGTTAGCAAACCAGCCTTGCTGGTGGTTACATGGGAAAGGCCTGCTCCTTAGAACTGTGTAAGGGGACAGGCGTGTGCATGTTTTTGCTAGACATGGCTTACTCTGAAGTGAGCCTGTGTCCTTATTTTTATTCTAAATCAGAATTTTTAGTATTAGCTTCCTTACTTGATTTGGTGTCCACTTTGTTACCCACACAAGGGTTTAAAATAATTTTTAATTTCTTGGAAATAATTATATAGGCAGCTCTAGCTTCTCCCGTCCCACCCACGCCACCCACCGTAGCCAGCGCTGACAGCCGCACTCAGTCTCAGTGGGAGCAGGCCAATTCCTCAGAGCAGAGCTGGGTGCTGGTACCAGAGGGATGAGAATGGATTCAAGGTAGCAAAACCAGCTGCCTACCGCAAGGAAGTAACTGCGTGTTCCGTAAGACGGGCGGGGCTCCTGGGAGAAAAGGCTGATTCTAGGACTGGGTGAAAAATCCTTAAGATGAGCCCAGCACTTGCTAGTGCCAGGCAGCAGGAAAGTGCTTAAAACCCACCCCCATCGGTGGGGCGTGTCAGAGGGACCCAGGAGCCCACTCAGAGGCTCCCAGTGGCCAACGCAGGAACAATTTTAGCAACAAAATAAAGTAGTATTGGATCATAGCCCAGAGTATACCATAAATATCCACGAGTCCACACGGATGTAAATAAGTGACATAAATAAATGGGGAGAAGAGCAAAGCTCCCGCACAGGATTCCAAATAACTCACGCAGGTGCGGTGTCTGGAGGGGCGCAGCTCCCAGCCCTGACGTGTGGCCGAGCACAGCGACCTCCTTCTGGGAGGACGGTGTGGACAGGGGGTCACTGTCCAGGAGAACCTGACAGACGTCAGCCCGGCCATGGCAGCATCGCAGAGATGAGTCTTGTGGGCAGTGTGTGCCCTGAGACCAGGAGATGACAAGGGCCCGTCCCCTCGGGGGCTCCCTCCCCATAACCCTCCACCCACCTGCCCCATGAGGAAAACATCAGATGTTCACTTTGGTCGGTCAGGACCACCGCCATATCCTTCCACTTGGGTTTCCATCCTCACCTGTCTCCTTGTGGCTGGTGGCCTCCGGCCTCTTTGCAGTGCGGCTGAGGAGTGTGTTGGGGTGCGGTTAGCTTGGGTTTGATGGGATCCACTTATTTGTGCAATAGTCACTTCTGTGAGGAGCTCGGTGCTGTGCAGGTGTTGTTGTAAGCGTGGACTCTGGAGTCCTGTGCAGTAGGGGCCCACAAAGGAGCAGGTCAGCGGAGAGAGGCCATTGCCCACTGCACTCATGTCACTGGGGACCCCGGGATGGAGATAATTCTAAGAAAGAAGAGGGAAGAGTCAACCCAGTGGAGACACAGTGGGGGTTGGGGCAAGGACTGGCCTCACTGCAGCCTGGAGATGCTAGGAGTGGGGGGCGGCCAGGCAGAACTGGAGGTGTTTCTCAAGGAGAGGATTTTCAGCAAAGGTTTTAGATGAAAGTCGTGCCATACTTGCTAGCAGTGATGTAGAACAGAGTTGAGGTGGTCTCTTTTGGCTGCATCAGACACACATAGTGTTGCAGGGGGACACTGTGATGGGCTTGAAGCAGGGAAGCATCAGGAGTGGCAAGCGGGAGTTCTGGGGAGCAGGGACATGCCCTGGCAGCCGGGGGTGGCCCACAGGGCTGCAGATGCCGCCTGCTGTCCTGGCGAGCTTCCCGGCAGCCTCCCCGGGAGGCCTTGCACAGAACGCTGGCTCTGCACACCCCTGGAGGTCTTTTTGGGGTGATTGCTGGCTGCAAGGGGTCTAGGTTTTTATGAAATTAATGCAAAGTCTGCATTTTTCCCTTGGAGGAAATACTCCTACGGGAAGTACCCGGATTCTGAGTGCAGAGCTGGGTAACGGGGTGAGTGTGGAGATGACGGGATGGCCCGTGAGGTGTGGCTGTGCTGCCTCAGTGATTTTCTGTTCTGTTTCACATGCATCATCGGTCCTCTGTATTTTAATATCTGACTGTGTAATTTACGATTTGGAGCTGTGTTTCACTTGGCCATGTACGTATGATAAAAGAGACCGAAGGCCTGGCTTCTCTGTCTCCTTCAGCTGCTCCTCACTGGTCCCCATCTGTTCCCTTTCGGCTGTGGCAGTTCTCAGATCACAATTAATTTGAGTGTATTTTAAACGAGACAACCCATAAAGGTTAGCCCTAAGGAAGTATTGAATTATTTTTCAACGCTATAAAAATAGAAGCATTCTAACATTGTGTTGTTTTTATGCCCTGTATTAAATTTGCTTTATACAGATGCATATTAATGTGAGTGAGCATATTCCTGAGTATGTAATTTCAAGAACTGGCTTCCTTTATGTAAAGGTAGTGTGGGCTGTGGGAAGCCGGGGACTTGAAAGGTGGTCCCCTGTCTGCAGGAGCGCTGAGAACTCACCGCTCTCCAGTCCTATGACCTTGTTGGGTGAGTTTCCTTTTTATGGTATGCCCATGTCTAGGAATTTTGGCTGAAATCAGCTTCTTTGCTTTTTCAGTCTGTTTTGTTAGTGATACTGTTATCTTTGTTCTGTAAAACAACTGTAGAGGGGTATTAACAATCTAGTATAAAAATTCTTCTGTGAGCACGACGGCCACCCTGATGTCATTTCATGCCTCAGGATTGTTTGCCGCTTAACTTGCGGACAAAGTCGTTCTTAGATTCTCAGGTGTCATCAGTAGGATTTCAAGCTTTCAAAGCTGTTTGCTTTTTTTGTTTTTCTTTTCCACAGCAGTTTTAATTCCTTTCTTTGCCTTTATTGAGATTGCATCCTGTAGCGGGCTTATTAAATCCCATGGAAGGTTTTTTTTTTTTATAGGTCTTTTCTCTACTTGGCTGTGTTACCTGCTGAGTGTAAAGCCCTTTTATGATATTTAACAAAGCCCTCTGTGTTCAGCGTGGGTTGTGGTTGTGTTTAATGTTGCAACCCAGGACTAGTATATTCAGTACAGATGTCATCTGTCAATTAACTTATTATCGTGCGAAGTGTGTTCATCATCATGTCTCTAGAGCCACCCTAAGGGCTTGGCCTGGAGACCGGAGGAGGCACCTAGATGTGAGTGCTGGCACACCTGCATGCTCACCGTCCCAGATGCGAGTCTCCACTTGCAAACCCAGGAGAGCTCTAGGGCAGCCATGGGCCCTGGTGTTTTGCTGTCTCCCTGTTCTCTTACTTTCCTAATGTGTGACTTGAGATTTAATCAAAATAACAAACTAATTAGAAATGCATTTTCCCCAGCAACTTAAAATAGCCTACTTTACTTTTATGAACCATGTTGAGCGCTGTCTGTGGTAGGTTAGGATCCTTCCAGTGGGAGGCACACAGGTGCTTAAATATAATCAACGAGAGCCAGAAAGGTAAGGTAAGCATTGTTGAGAATGAATATGCAGGATAAACTTTTGGGATGCTCCCGTGTCTCCTCTGCATCGGTGGTGCTTGCCCAAAGTGGGGCGGAGGTACCGGACTCGAGTGCCTCAGGTTAAGGCTCGTGGGAAGGCAGGAAGAAGCGGCACCAAGCACAGACGTGCAGTTTTTTGTTTTTTTTTTTTGAGACATAGTCTCGCTCTGTTGCCCGGACTAGAGTGCCGTGGCATCAGACTAGCTCACAGCAACCTCAAGCTCCTGGGCTCAAGCGATCCTCCTGTCTCAGCCTCCCGAATAGCTGGGACTACAGGCATGCGCCACCATGCCCGGATAATTTTTTCTATATATATTTAGTTGGCCAATTAATTTCTTTCTATTATTAGTAGAGATGGGGTCTCGCTCTTGCTCAGGCTGGTTTCGAACTCCTGACTTGGAGCGATCCACCCGCCTCAGCCTCCCAGAGTGCTAGGATTACAGGCGTGAGCCACCGTGCCTGGCCAGATGTGCAGTTTTATTAATAAATATAAGGAATCTTAATGTACCCCCGGCCAGGCCGATAAAGGACAAGAAAAAACAAAGGCATAAAATGTGGAAAAGAAGAAGTAACGCTGTCTCTGCTGGCCGTGTACCTGGGACACTCTGGAGCAGCCCTGTCCAGGAGAACGTCTGCCGCAACGGGAGTGTCCACTTGTGTGCTGCCCAGGCCCCAGGCTGGTGGCTACCACGGTGGTAGTGCAGCCCCCAAGAATGAGCCATAAATAACTTGCATCATAAAATAATTCACCCAGGTAGCAGAAATACAAAAATCAATATGCAAATGTCATCAATAATGATAGTCATATATACAAAAAACAAAACAACCAGTGAGAAGATATGCAAGAGATAATGCCATTGACAACAGCAACAGTGGGGACAGAGTCCTTAGGAATACATGTAATAAGAACTGTTCAAAACCCTAAGTGAGGCTGGGCACGGTGTCTCACGCTGGTAATCCTAGCACTCTGGGAGGCTGAGGCAGGAGGATCACTTGAGGTCAGGAGTTCAAGACCAGCCTGAGCAAGAGTGAGACCCTGTCTCTACTAAAAATAGAAAAAAATTAGGTGGACAACACATATATATATATATATTAGCCAGGCATGGTGGCGCATGCCTATAGTCCCAGCTACTCGGAGGCTGAGGCAGGAGGATCACCTGAGCCCAGGAGTTTGAGGTTGCTGTGAGCTAGGCTGACGCCACGGCACTCTAGCCTGGG
>CAUYRT010094484.1:0-17332 GCA_963574885.1 Lepilemur ruficaudatus | reverse complement strand
TTGCTCTTTAATCTTTTTTTTTTTTTTTTTTTTTTGTTTCATCTTTTTAGTAGATATAAAAAATTCAATAGGTTCCAAGAGTTAACAGTTAATGTCTCTCTCTCTCTCTCTCTCTCTCTCTCTCTCTCTCTCTCTCTCTCTCTCTTTCTCTCTCCCCCCCTCCCCCCTCCCCCCCCACCCCATCCTGTGCCTCCTTCAGAGAACTCTCCTCGGTTAGCCAGTTTTTTGTGTATTTTTCAGAGAGCTGCCAGGCATTTATGGCGTGTGTTGCAGGTGTGCATGTGCACATACACCCACATATAGTATAGCAGCATACTAGACTCACAGCTCTATAATTCCTCTTTTCATTCTATATATTTTGGAGATTATTTCATATTAATATACATAGTCTGCCCTGTTCTTGTTAATAGCTGAATAACTGGGCATGGTTGTCCATAATTTTCCAAAATTTGAATTTTTTCATAAAATAGTATGCAAGTGAATATATTTAGTGTTTAGGACCAGTAGGGAGGGATGTCTGTGGATGCCTACAGGGCAATTCAGCATCTCTCTAAAATTACACCAGGTGGAAAGCTTTGAAGCCCCTGCTAACTCCATCCCACAGTGCTATGAGGCCCTGCTGAGTTTCACAGGACACTAGAACGGAGCTAGGAGAAGATGCCATTCACTCCTGCTTGTGATCAGACCTACCTATTAACACCATCATGATATGCTTCAAGAAACTAAGTTTATGTCCTAGCACTTCCATTCTTGTGGATGAACATTAGGGCCATTCACAGCCAATGTTAGCTTCTGCATGCTTCCCAGAAGATCTCTAATGATGCTAATATAATCACCATGTACAAAAATGCAAATCCAGCTGGCATCTAAGAGACCTCACATAACAGAAATGGCTCTGAGGTTCAAGGAGGGCTTCCAGCAGGCACCCCGTGTCCATTTACTCAGTCACTCATCTGTCCAATACACATTTTTAACCATTTACTATTAATATGTTCTAGGCACAGATCTAGGTAGTAGAGATACCATGATTAAAAGACAGACAAAGGCTCTGCCCTCATCAAGCTTACATTCAGTGGGGAATATCAGACTCCACCTTGCCAAAACCAACCAGTCCTTGTCTTTCTCATTCTTGTCATCACTTTTTCTCATCCTCCCTCCTCCTTTCTTCCCTCTTTCTCTCTCATTGTCTGTCTTTCCTCAGTCTGTAAAGCTCTATGCTTCACTCCCTTGGATGCCTTTCCTTGTACATATCTACTCATCTTCCATGAGTTTTTAGGAGTCTTTGTTCCCAGGAGGATTTGAAGTGCTTTGTGAGTTCTCTGCAAAACCAATTGAATGAAGGCCAAGCTTTTGGAAATAAGGCAAAACTATTTTTAAGTAATAGTAATATTTTTAATTTTAGAACAGTTTTATATTCACAGAAAAGTTGCAAAGACAGTGCAGAGAGTCCCCATACCTCTTACCCAGTTCCCCCTATTGCTAGCATCTTATGTTACTATGGTACATTTGTCTCAATTAATGAACTAATACTGATGCATTATTATTAACTAAAGTCCATATTTTATTCTTATTTTCTTAGTTTTTCCATGGATTTCCTTTTTCTATTCCACAGTCCCATCTAGGATACCACATTGTGTGTAGTTGTCATGTCTCCTTAATCGCTCTGTTCTGTGACAGTTTCTAGTTGTTTTTCATCAAATGTTGACAGATTTGAGGAGCACTAGTCAGCCATTTTGTAGAATGTCCCTCTATTTGAGTTCATCTGATGCTTGTTTCATGTTGCACTGGATATGGGTTATTGGGAGGAAGACCACAGAGGTGACGTGCCCTTCTCACCACATCATGTTGGTGGGCACATGCTATCCACATGACATCACTGGAGACATAAACTTTGAAAACCTGGCCAAGGTACCGTTTGCCAGGTTTCCCCACTGTAAAGTACCTTCTTCCTCCTTTCCCTACTCTATTGTTTGGAAGCAATCGCTCAGTGCAGCACTTTGTCACCTCAAAGGGGGTTGGCATGGGGTGGGGGGAATTAAGCTCTACATCCTTGAGGGAAGGACAGTTTCAGTATGTCTTATCCAAATTGTTTGGGACTAGAAGTGTTTCAGATTTTGGATTTTGTTTGGATTTTGGAATGTTTGCACATACATGATGAGATACCTTGGGGATGGAACCCAAGTCTAAATGCAAAATGCATTTATTTCATAGTACACCTTATACACATGGCCTGAAGGTAATTGTATATAATATTTTTAGTAATGTGTATTAAACAAAGTTTTAACTGCATTTTGACTGTGACTCGTCACTTGAGGTCAGGTGTGGAATTTTCCACTTGTGGTGTCATGTTGGCGCTCAAAAGTTTTCGGTTTTGGAGCATCTTGAATTTTGGATTTTTAGATTAAGGATGCTCAACCTATGTCTATATAAATTATTTGAAATTATTCTGTAAAGAAGATTTATCTCTTCATTTATGCAGAAAACCATTCTTTTATATCAATATGAACTCTCATGGATATTTAATGCCTTGGGTTATAATCTGATAATAAGTTATTTATTTAGTTGTTCAAATTATGCTAGCTTTAGTCATTGGGTGCTTTCAGGTTGATTCCTGTGTCCCTTTGACATGCCTCCATCCTCTTGATTTTTGAGCACTGTCTTAACTTTCTAGCCCTACTTGTATATTTCTTGCCCCAGCCCTAGAATTAGCCATTTCTCCAAGGAGCCCTGGTTCCTTTTATTGGGGAGGCTTTTTTTCAAATCCATGTCTCAGCATCACATACTCCCCAACTCCCTCACTCACTCAGTTAGTGAATATTTATTTATATTCTACCCTGATGCTAATCATTGAACCAGATGCTGGATATACAATGGGGAAAAAAGCAACATCCCTACCTTCAGAGTCCAGAGTGCTAACCATTACACTATGGCAAAGTCCCTACCTTCAAAGTTAACCTTGTTGTTTGTGAGAGAGACAATCAGTGAGTCTCAACAATGAAGTATTTAATTACGACTCTGATATGTTCTCTGAAGAGAAGGGACAAGAGGCTGAGTTTAAAAATAACCAAGGCAGGGGCCTGGTTTAGACCAGGTGGTTGGAGAAAGCCCCTGTGAGTGGCTGATGTTAGGTAGGAAGCTGAAAGGTGAGAAGGAACCAGCCATTAAAGGGCTGAGGGAGGAGTGTTTTCAAACGGTAGGTTAGTGGGTCATAACTTTAAAAAAAAAAAAAAGGAATAAAAAATATCAGAATTATTACCTTACAAAACATGTGTTCCCTTTATGTATAGCTGTGTGTTGAGGTATTTACTGGTTTGTTATACAAAATGCATTCCTTAATGGGAATTATGGTTCAAAAAAGTTTGAAAGCCAGTGTTTTAAGTAGAAATAAGAGTAGATTAAAAGCTCCAGGGGGAAAAAAAAAAAGCTTTTACGTGTTAAGGATCTGAAAGGAGGCCAGTGCACTTGTGAGGAGCAAAATGGGATGTGAGAAGAGGCTAAAGGTGGAAGGAGGCATGCAGCTGCCCAGCAAGGCCTGGGAGGCCGCGTGTTGTTCAAGGAGGGACGAGAAGCCACTGGAAGTTCTTAAACAGGGAAGTATTGCTGTTTGAAAAGACCTTTCAGGCTACTATGTGGAGCACGGAAGGGGAGAACACGAGGAAGCAGCGGCAGTCAGTGAGGCCCGCAGGGTGGTCCAAGCAAGGCGAGTCCCTAGAATGTGCCGCTCTCACTCCTTGTCAGTCCTGTTCTCCCAGCCACTCGCGCAAGGCCTGCGCACAGCACACCTCCAGTGTGCACGTTGGCTGGGTGACAGAAGCTGTTGATTGTAGGAAAGACAGAGAGAAATGGATGAGTTCAGACATTTGGAAAATGGCAAGTCTTGCTGAGAGATTAGGCGTGGAGGGAACAGAGAAGGAAAGAGGGAGCCTCCTTTACACATGACGCCTCCGCACTCATCGTGCTTTCTCTCTCACTGTTGGACGGCAGAGGTTAGGTACAGGGTTCTTTTAACTGTTAAGATTGTGTTTCTAACTCTGTGCTTAGTCATATTGGCCAGAAGTGGAAATAACAGAATTTTTCAAGAGAAACTGAGATTGAGTAGAATCACAAAACCCAGTTCTGATCACAGATTTGCAAACTGTGACTCTATAATCTTTGGTGCTAAATCTCTGAACCTCTGTGAGAGTTGACCACCAGCAAATAAAGATCAAACCTCACAGTGGTCCCCAACCTCTTTGGGATTCGATATTCTGACAGTGAGCTGGTGAGATAATCATGTATTTGGCTAACTGTGTTGTTCCAAAGAACTTTCTCCCACCTGGTTTTACATTATATTAAAAGTATATTGTGGCAAAATCCTTCCTCAGCACCACTTTTCCTGTCACTGCTGATGCCTAGGACCCACAGCTGGCTGCCTGCACCCCTGTCACGTCCTCAGCAGAGTGCAGCCCTCACTCGTCACTGCGGTGGAACTCGGAAGAGGACTGGCCTAGACTGAGCTGCAGTGGAGCAGAAAACCAAAGATGCCAGGCCTCAGGAATGGAAAAACAAATCTGCAGAGTCAGGTGGGCATCAGGGGTGGGTGTGCTCCATAAATGCTGGTGATTTTTGAGGCATTGGTCATTTTGATCATTTGAGATTTGTGCTATTGGTTGAGAAACCGAAGCAATAATCATATGTTACTGGGAGTGGCACTAGCAGTGTTTGCATTGGTTAAGAATCTCCACATGACAGAAAATTAAACCAAAGGATTGCATTGGCTCATAGCCCCAAAGCTCCAGCGCTTGACCTAGAATTTGCACACTTCTTATGACACCAGCGTCATGTCTCTTTTGTTCTTAAGTGCTGCCTCTTCTGTGTGCTGGCTTCACGCTCAGGCTGGCACTTCTCCTGGTGGCACAAATGGCTGGGGGAGTTTTGGATTGTATTCTCCAATACATCTTGTAGGAAAAGAGGGATTGTCCCCTCAGGTATTAGTGCAGAGGACTGAGGAAGCTTTTTCCCAGAAGCTCTAGCAAACATTTCCTCAAACCTCATCAGCCTGAATCAAGCCATGTACCTACCCAAACCTGAGCCATTCACTGGGCCAGATGACAGGTGCTCTGATTGGCCTATGCAGATGAGGGCCCGCCCCTGGGAGCTGGCTGTACCCACCTGCCAGAGACAGGGCAGGCAGTGGGAGGAGGTGGGTGCTGTGGCAGGAGAAGGGGAAACCGGTGCTGAGGAGGCAACCTGTTAATATTTACTACATCAACATCACCATTACTGTGATACAGGCCAAACTGGGAGCAGTGCCAATGTAGATTAGAAAATTTTTGTTCAGGCCGGGCGCGGTGGCTCACACCTGTAATCCTAGCACTCTGGGATGCCAAGGCGGGAGGATTGCTCCAGGTCAGGAGTTCGAAATCAGCCTGAGCAAGAGCGAGACCCCGTCTCTACTAAAAATAGAAATTAATTGGACAACTAAAAAATATATAGAAAAAAATTAGCCGGGCATGGTGGCACATGCCTGTAGTCCCAGCTCCTCGGGAGGCTGAGGCAGAAGGATCGCTTGAGCCTAGGAGTTGGAGGTTGCTGTGAGCTAGGCTGATGCCACGGCACTCTAGCACGGGCAACAGAGTGAGACTCTGTCTGAAAAAAAATAAATAAGTAAATAAAAATAGAAAATTTTTGTTCAGAACACCAGTTTGGCCTGCTCCTAGCTAAGTCACTTAGATCTTCAAGTCTCATCTTCATCTGAAAAATGTGGATGATAATACCTCAGGGAAGCTCAAATTCATATGCCAAAATGCATGTCGTATATATCAAAATACATAAGGCTATATAGTTGAAAAAATAAAAATCAAGTATGAGGTACTGTTTGTTGGATTTTCTTAAAGTACCAAATCCAGTGAGTCCCGTCAAAGCCAAGACAGAGCCCACGTTTCCAGCTGGCAGGACAGCAGATGGAAGGAGGACTTCCTCGGCCACTGTGAATGCTGGGCAAGTCAGGGCCCATCCCATGTCTTCATGACAAGAAAGAAGTTTCACTGCTTCAGAACCAACTTAAACAGCAGGTGTTCAGGGCTGGGGTGTAGAAGTTTCAGCTTTGATTTTTCTATGAAATCGTTCACGTTATTAAAATGTCGGCCCTATTCTCTTGTTTAAGAACTGGTTTCATTTCTAATGACACAGCACCATCATGCCATTCCTTGATTTAGTCACGAGAACCAAAACTAATGTGTGGCTAGTTTCATGTCGTTTTTATAGCAGTTAGTACAGAGAACAACAGGCTCTTGTGAAAACAGATGTATTTGCTATCTATTTCTCTATCTGTTGCCTGCCAGATTCAAAACTCCATTTCTGAGATGGCTTGGTCCTCTGGTTGGGTCCCTGTGGGAGAAGCTCCCAGGAGGACAAGAACCCCGCTGTTCTTCCCAGTGGGAAACCTTTTTGTAAGAAAGAAAAATGCCATCCCCAAACCCTTAAGAGAATTAATTGTAAGAGGGTGTCAGAAAGAGGCCTTTCTTCTTTTGAGAGATGATTCCTTGGGCATTATTGTCTATTTTGAGCACACAGGAGGGTTCTTGATTTGATGAGCCTCTGTAAATTTCTCAAAGGCCTCCTGGTATTACATGAGAATGTGAGTATATATTTAGTGTTTCTGGGAAAAGCATTGCCTTAATAATAACGCTAATACGTTTGTAATGAAAAAACAGTCGATCTCTTCACAAAGGTTTTATCATCTGCAATATCTCTATAAGCAGGTTAGATAACAAATGTTGACAGATAAAGACACAGAGACACTGACTTTTCCATAGCTTCAGAGAAAGTTGTAGAATTTAGAGTCCTGGGTTAACTTCTGTGTAATTGCTTGATCTCTCTGTGTCTGGGTTTCCTTGTGAATAAAATGCAAACAATAATAATAATAATAATGCCTCATGGTGTGGTAATGAAAATTATATAAACTCATGTATGTAAAGTGCTTAGAATAGTACCTGGCACACAGTCTGCAGTCAGTAAATGTTAGTTGTTGTAATTATCATCATCTTCACTAACCATTTTTCTCAGGTGCAAGTTGAATGCTCTTACCTCTTCGACACACACAACCAGCTCCACTCCCCACCTGGCCTCCTGCCAACCTCAGTTACTCGCCTGATCTTTGATCTCAAGCTGTCTTCCAAGGTCTGTCTCTGTCCAGACCAACAGATGAAGGCAAGCCTTGCTTCCATGCTAGGAAGCCAGCCTCCTCTAGGGCCATTTAACCAGTCTTTCCTTGTTGCCTTTTAATGCTAATTATGACTCCTCAGGGTACCATTTCTTAAAAAGGTGTTGAATGTCATGTCTAGGTAGATCCAACTCACCCTGACAACTGGATGACAGTTAGGCCTCTTGTCCTTTGCTTTGATTTGGAGCTTGTGCTGGACCTTCTTGGTCCAGTTTTACATTTTTCATCCAATTTGATCACCATTGTTTAACTTCATTCCTGCATTTTTTAAAAGTGGCAAGTGACATTGTTAAGAAAGCCTTTCTGGGCCAAACACGGTAGCTCACGCCTGTATTCCTAGCACTCTGGGAAGCTGAGGCAGGTGGATCGCTCAAGGTCAGGAGTTCGGAACCAGCCTGAGCAAGAGCGAGACCTCGTCTCTACTACAAATAGAAAGAAATTAATTGGCCAGCTAAAAATATATAGAAAAAATTAGCCAGGCATGGTGGTGCATGCCTGTAGTCCCAGCTACTCAGGAGGCTGAGACAGGAGGATTGCTTGAGCCCAGGAGTTGGAGGTTGCTGTGAGCTAGGCTGATGCCACGGCACTCTAGCCCAGGCAACAGAGTAAGACTCTGTCTCAAAAAAAAAAAAAGCCTTTCTTCATTTCATTTCTTTAATTCTCCCATTCATTCTTTCAACCAATATTCTCTTACTGTGTTGATCTGAGCAGTCCCAATAATATGGCTGCTATTTAGTACTTTGTATATGTTCATCTTATCCCCTCTCCTAGGTTGTAAATTTCTTGAGGCCAAAAGCCAGGGCTCCTATTTCTTTGCATCACCCACAAGACCACAGGCAGTTTCTGCTCGGGATCAACTTATCAAAGAGCTGTTACTGCATATATGGTCTCTCTGGTCTTTACCCTTTGCTTAGGTCCCCTTTCTTTTCTTCTGAGAGTCTCACAGGTTCTTTTTGTCTGAATTTTGTTAGGCCCTTCGCAAGCAGAGACAGATGCCGTGGTCAGGGGCTGCCCTGTCCTGAGCTAGGGGCTATGAAGATGATGCACCTGGGGTGTTCTTGGTCCTGGCCTCCAACACCATCTGTTGGTGTATGTGTTGGCAGATTACCTGCCATTTCCTCGCACAGATGATCATGTCTTCTCTCCACCTCTCATGTGCTTCCCTTGGTCTAACGTCTCGCCTCCTACCCTCAGTCTCCTTCATCCACCTTGCCCTGACTGCCTTCCAGGCCAGCCCTGCCCCTGGCCTCTCTTCATGCCTCGGCCGTTACTCTGGCTTGGTCCCTTTGTATGTCTCACTTTGGTTTCTGTTCCCCCTTATTCTTTTTCTTTCACTTTCCCCCACCCACCAGTCGTTTTAACAGTGTCATCACGACTCACAGTGTGGGAACATGGTACTCGCCGTCTCCCACATTACACAGCAGCCCTTTCCCAACATGTGACCAACATCCCTTTCCCGAACCAACGGGCAGGAGAGAAGCTGCACATGGCCTCACTCTCTCCTCATGAGTGCTGCTTCCTGCCCTCCTTGGGAAGCCGGGGCAGGGCAGGGGATGGAGGCCAAGTCCGTAAAGGATCACCCTTGGCCTCATGGCAGATTCCGTGGGGCAGTGAGATCTGGGTGCGAGATCTGAGCGCTGGGAAAGCTGGAAACAGGGAGGGTCCTCTTAAAGGAGCAGTACAGGCTACAGGAAGCAGTGGGCCAGCACCGTGATTGCAGCCAGGGGTTTCTAGTGCTGGCATGACTGGCCTCCTACTCCACAAGAGTCGGCTGAAACCCTCCAGCCCCATGCACAGCAGGGACTCAGTCATAAGCAGAAACCTCTCTTCCCTGTTTCGTCCCTCAATCTCACACACACTGGCTTGTGCAATCTGTTTTTGTGTAAAGGTCTGCAGAATTGTCCAAGTGGAGGACAGGTCTGGCGTTTTTTGGACACACCTCCCTTCCCAATTGTCAGCCATCAGCCAGGGCAGCCGGAGCACCCAGACTGTCACAGCAGGAGCAGGAGGGGGCGTCAAGGCTGCTGGGAATGGGGCCTTCTAGCACTCAGCTTCAGAGAGCAAGAACTGTGGTTCTTATTTCAAACGTGCAAACCGGATTTGGTCAAACACTCTCCCCGTGAGGCAGCTACCCTTTGAAGCTGTGGACCAGGGTGGAAATGAAGCTCCTGTCTGAGAAAGGGTAGGTTTCTTTTTTACCCATTCTGCCGACCATTCTATTTCCTGCTGGTTTGCTGCACTTGACCCTTCGTCGGCAGCACCGGGGCCGCCTGCTGCAGTCAGAGCAGCAGCAGCAGCAGCAGCAGCAGGGTGAAAGTGATCAGCACCCCGAGCTCTGCAGGCTCATGGGGGTTCTGCAGGCGTGGGTCCCCTGCTTGCTGTCTGCTGCTGTGTGTGAGCCAGGCTCGAGGGCCAGGCCAGGCTGGTTGAGGAAAGGAGTGAGCCAGGTCCCTTGGCATCTTCTCAAGTCCCAGAAAGGAGGTGAAGACCTATGTCCAGCATCCTCTTTTCTCTAGGTGCAAATGGTTAAAGCCCACCTGCCATGGTTTGAATGTGTCCCCCTAAAAGCATGTGTTGGAAATTTAATCCCCAGTACATCCATGTTGGGAGGTGGGGCCTGATGAGAGATGATTGGGCCACAAGGGCGGAGTGAATGGATTAATGTGGTATCACGGGAGGGGTTCATTACAGAAAGGGGAGTTTGGGTCCCTTTACACACACTCTCTCTCTCTGTCTTGCCCTTCCACCATGGAATGACACAGCAAAAAGGCCCTCACCAGATGCTGGCCTCTTGATCTTGGACTTCCCCGCCTCCAGAACCATAGGCCAATAAATTTATGTTTATTATAAATTACCCAGTCTGTGCTATTCTGTTATAGCAGCATGAAAAGACACCATGACACAGGCAAGAAAGCAAATATAGCTAAACTCAAGATGGATATTTGTATTCAAAGATCTTTTGCATTTCCCCCCATTGCCTAGTATATAGTGTTGCGAATGTATTTAATATTTATGACCATTGTGACATTTAAATAAGGCCTGACCAAGGTAAAGGGAAACAATAATGGGAATTTTGCTAAATAGGATCAAAAATGCAATTTTGGGGGGAACACTATTTTTAAAGAACTGTTTTTATAGAACCTTGGTTTTGGTTGGTATCAGCCAAAGTGTACCAATCTCCTGTTTCTGTCTTATTTTAGAAGTAAATGTATACATAATATTACCCATACCAAGTATCTTGGATACCTTTTTCAACCAATTTTGAAAGTTCACAGAGCTAGACTTCCTGAGGGCTTTGGCCCTGGACTTGAGGATATGGAGATGATCCATTGAAGTGCAAGAAAGAAATATTTTAACTTGTATTTATATGTATGTTTTAATCTAAAAACAAGAAAAAATTAAGCTTTACTATTGCTAATAGTAATAAACATGACCACTATTTACTATACATATTCACAAGTGTACATGTATAAAATTAACAAATAAATGTAAATACAATGGGAATGCAAGCTCAGTTTTCTCTTATTAGATTGTATGATCAAAAATGTTTGGTGGAACCTTTGCTTCTGGCCAATATGGAGCAATGGAGACCAAATTTACCTTCCTGCCTGAACCGCCTCCCCCTGCCACACACAAATATATATGAAACAACACTTTTCAAGACCCTGGACATCAGGCAATGAAGAGAAGTGATCCCTGAGGATAAGGAAACAAACAAGGTGGCCCTACAATTGCCCAGCTTACTTCACTGAGTTCACATTGTTTAACAAACAGTTCTATATGTTTAAAGAAATTTGGTGACTTTTTTACTAGACTATAAACTCCTTGAGGACAGTGGCCACAGCTCATTCACAGTATATCCCCAGGACCTAGCATAGAAGTTGTCATGTGAGAGTTGCTGACTGAACATTTGTTGAGTGAATAACTGAAGCTCTCCGGGAAAGCCCCAGAGTGGTAAGATCATAAACAATGTGATGTTGGAGCCTAAATGCACCTTAGGGATTATCTAGTCTGGTTTTCTCTTTATATAGATGAGGAAATCGAGGTCCAAAGCAGTGTAGTGACTTGTCCAAAGTCACACAGCCCCTTAGTGGTAGATATGGTGGGAATATTCTTCCTTATAAACCAACCCTAGGGTTAAGCAAGTCAGTAAACCAGAGCCTCAAGCTGCACAAGCACCTTTTTTTGAAAGGCTGATTGCTGCTACTTACAGAGTAGGGGCGTGATGGGGTTCTGGATCTAGAGGTTACAGTGGTGTGTTCATGAACAAAAACAGTCATCAAGAATTACCGTGGGCAAAGCCACCCAGAGTTGAAGATATGGCCACACCTTGCTCAATTCTAGAAAGATGCTAAAAGAACCTTTCAGGTTGAGCAGAGACCAAAGGAGGATCATTTTCAACATGAGCCCAGGCTTCCCAGAGACTCCTCACTACTGCAGGAGTACTTGGGCCTTGGATCAAGACCAGCGCATCCACCTGGAAATTGTGGAAGACTCTTCACCTGATGCAGACCAACCTGGGAGTGATCACAGGGCTCAAAGGCCTGTCTCCGAGCAGTCAGAATAGCCCCACCGGCCCCACCCCTGTCCTGGGAGAAGGGGAAGGAAGGTGGGTCCACAGCAGCAGTTGGGAGTCTTCCCCACTGCCCAACTGACCGCCAGACTGTGCACTGGGACCCCACACAGTGAAGACCCAGCCTCTAGGGGACGCTGGTCAGTCACTGGAGCACCTTCAGGCCACAGGATGTGTCCCAGAAGGAAGAACCTTCCTGCTAAGGCTTGAAGGAGCCCCTGACCCAGCTTCCACAGGAGGCTGGAACAGAAGCCCGAGGGTCAGTTTGATTACTCTCTAGTCCCAGTTGTGTCGCTTCTCTGCCAGGGTTTGTCCTGCCTTCTGCAGGGAGGTGGTTCCCTTTGGGTCTCTCCCCAGTTCAAACCACTGCTTGCATCTTAAAGTACTTGATGAAGCTTCCCAGCTCTTTCTAAGCACTTAGAAAGTGCTTTAGTTGGGGGCTGGAAAATTCTAGGACATGCCAATGACTGCCTAATATTGTCTTAAGAGTTTTAAGACTTGGTCCAGGTGCAGGGTAGGAAATGGACTTACACCTGCCTACAGAGTCCTGCGTCCACCACCCAGAGTCTGTCTGTGGGATTTAACGCTTTGATTCTTGTTTCAAAGCCTTTATAGTAGCCTCACCGTTTGATACAGTTCTCAACAGTGACTTTTGGGCTTCCCCTGACAAAATGAATGACAAGGCTGAAAGTGGTGATTTAAATGTGGCTTATGGAAACTTCTTCAGACTAGAAGTCCCAGGAAAGTTCTTCTGTAAAAGAATCTAGCAGGAGATTATATAGCTTAAAGGAAGAGTCTCCCCAACAAGAATTGTTATTTGATTTGCAACCAATTTGGCTATGAATCTCCTCAGGCCCAGCCCCAGTTTGGGATGGAGGGAATCTCTGAGCAGCCCGATCCAGGGCTGGGCCATGACAGGCCATGCTGTGCCCCCCAGCCCTCCCCAGGACCGACTTGTTAATTTGAGTCATAGGCAAAAGCCACAATGCAGAGTTCTGGAACAGGAAAAGGCATATTCCTGGCAGCGGCGTTGACTGCAAAGTATTTTCTATGCACTGATTAGACTGAGCAGTGGTAGAGTTATTGTTGGTCTCCATGTTACAGATCAGGAAACAAAGGCATTGAGAGGTCAGGTAAGGTGCCCGTAGTCACAGGGTGAGTCAGTGGTAAAACTGGGCCCAAGATTCAACCTCATGTCCCCTGGACTAGCATTCAGCTCTGCCTGCGACTCTGTAGTCTCGCTGGGAATGTTTCCTGCTTTATCCACAGCAAGAGTTTTTTGCAGGACATTTGTCTTGGGAATCTTGCCCTAACACCATCTGCTCTGCCCCAGCCTTCCTCAGTCCCTCCACACCCCCCTGCCACCCTGCAGGCCGTCAGCTCCATCCCCGTGCAAGTCTCCAGGATGGCCATCCCAGTGAGCCCCTCTGCCCTCGGCCTTGGCAATGACAGCAACTTCCCCACACACTCTGGATCAGAACACAGCCCTGACTTGGGTCCCAGGCACCTTCCTTCCTACGGCTTCTGCTGCCCACGCCAGTCTGTGGTTCCTTTGGCTTTGGCAGTGTCTTCATCCACGCCCTGTGTCCTCTTCCTCATCTCCACTCTTCGCCTGGAAAACCCTCCCCTTCCCAGACCATCAAGTCTCCTTCAGGAATCCCAGGCCCCTCCCCACCTGTCAAGAGCTCCTAAGCTTTCCCTTCTCTTGGACGTCTTTCTAGACTCATCGAAGAAACACCTTCAGCCACCAGGAGTTCATAAAGGTGACTTGTCCTTAACTCTCACCAATGCCTCAAATTTATATCTCAGGAGATGTGGTAGACAGAGTTCTCAGACAGACCCTAGGTCTCCTGCATTCCCACTGTGTACACCCGGTGTACACGACGGACTTTATTCCCAGAATTGGGTGACATCTTATGGCACAGTGACCTTATGAAGGAGATATTGCCCTGGTGTGCCTGACCTAACCATAATGAGGACTCTAGTCCTGTGACCAGAGGGAACTAAGTTCCATCAACAACACGAAGAGCCGAAAGTGGGTTATTTCCCCAGGGCCTCCAGACAAGAACTCAGTTAGGCCAACACCTTGGTTTCAACCTCGTGGTGGCCTGGGTGGAGGACCCCGGCTCACCGTTCTGGACTTCTGACTTGCAGAACTGAGAACTAATAAATGGGCGTTGTTTTAAGACACAACAGAAAACTGACACAGGAGAATATTTAGTCATATTGGAGTTTGGGATTTTCCCATGTTTGTCCTGGTACCAGCGTCTCAGATGAGGGGCCACAGTCACACCTGTGTGGCCCGTCAGCTCACAGACTCCCGCAGGAGGAGCCACCTGCTTCACTCAATAGGATTCAGCTGCAAGCAGGATTTCGGTTTGAAAGCAAAGATGAACTTGGCCTTCCTGCCCGCAGGGGCTTCTAATCGGATAATTAAACCAGCACACAACAAGCCTAAACCAAAGGGAGGAGAAGACATGGGGCAGAATGCTAAGTGCAAATCCAGAGAAGGGAAATCATATCCAATAGGTGAAATAAAAAACTTCACAGAGGAGGTGGCATTTGATATGAATTTTGATCTGAGTAGGGTTTTATTTCAGGGACAAAGGTTGGGAAATGAGGAGCAAGTCAGAGGAACAGTGTGCTGCTTGACTGCACAGGATGTAGGATGTTGGCGCCATCAGGAGTAGTGTGAGTTACGATGGAAACATATTCTGGGTCCACAATGTGAAGGCTCTTGACTTGTAGGCAGTGGTATGTTTGGGTTATTTGGCAAGGGACAAGGGGCCCCAGAAAGTCTGGGGACTGGAGCAGAACAGAGTCCAGGTGAACTAAGTGTGTAGGGTGCCTTAAAGGCAGGTAGGAGATGAGATTATTTGCAGATCGTGAGAGTAGAGTAGGCAAATCAGAGCCTATATTGTAGCTCTGGCAGTGGGACAAAAGAAAGGGGGATAAATGTCACAGTCAGTGGGGGACATAGAACTTTGAGTGAGCAACAGAAAGAACACAGCATGCAGCACAGGCCCATCCTCAGCCCTGCCTCCCTCCACACACCCCGGTATTAAACATGTGCTGCGTGTCTGCTCTCGCCAATCATCTGTGCCAGTACCGCCTAGAAGGCAAGAGGCACCGCATTTGAGGAGGTGAGAATGACTTGACATGGGCAATACACGTGCAGCCCATGAGAGAAGTGCGGCTACAGCACTACAGGCTCAGGAGACAGAGAAGAGGCCGCGCTGCAGCCACAGGGTCTCAGGGAAAGAACGACACTAAGTTGTTGTTTTGCATATAGGTGGCAAATTTTAAAAAGAAAAAGGGGTCTGTGCATTTCTCC
Organism: Lepilemur ruficaudatus; assembly: GCA_963574885.1. Lineage (NCBI taxonomy): Eukaryota > Metazoa > Chordata > Mammalia > Primates > Lepilemuridae > Lepilemur > Lepilemur ruficaudatus. The sequence continues at coordinate 2,221 of CAUYRT010094484.1, read as the reverse complement.
TCTGAACTGCCAGTAAAACTCTACCTCATCCCGGCATCTGTGCACACACGCGCGCGCGCACACACACACTCAGTCCCTCAGCTATGGTCCGCCGACTCCAGCCCAGATGCCTTGCACAATGACAAACAGGGAGAAACAGTTATCCCTGCAAGCGCTTAGTTGGGTCGCTCTTGAAGACAACTTGGTAGCCATCAAATAGTCCTTTGGGCAATTCCTGAGACACTGGCTCTCTTTGGCTCCCTCCCCGACTGCCCGAGCCACGGTTGTTACTTCCTAGTCACGATTTCAGAGGGCAAGAGGCATACAACGTTGTCTTTGTTCAACCACGACCAGACCCGACAAGGGCAGACTAGGCCAACAGGGCTGTTCCTCCTTCCCCTTCAGTTCTGGGTAAGCACACATCTTCCACCCTTACTTTAAAGGCAGACAATTTGTTTTTATCATTTGCCAACACAGCTGAGGATGATTATTAATTAATCAAAAACACTGACTTTTAACTTCCCACGCTCTCTCCAGAGATGCTCCAGTGACAGCTTGCATCTGGACTTCAGAGCTGTTTAGATAGAAGTGGGCACCATGCAGCAAAGACTTGTGTTTTTTTTTTCTGGTTTATTCTTTTTCAAACACAACTCTGCTTTAATCCCATTTAGCCAGTAAACTTGATTTTAAGGTGGTCTCATTTTGTGGGGTTTCTGTTGGTCTTTTTATATAGCTTCCTTTGAAACCAGAAATGCTATGTCAGGATTTCACAAAAAAAGAAAATAAGTTCAGAGCACATTTTCTGTTCATCAAAAGCTCAAACCAAAGCGCAACAGCCGCATGTTTCCATGAATAATGAAACACCATTGTCTTCCTCTGCGTGCAGTCCTGTGTTCTGGTGGTACCCTCGGCGATGCCTGCCCAACAATTTCTGAAAGCAAGTTTGAAATGCTATGTTTGAAAGATCTCCACAGAGGATTATCTGATTCAATTGGCTGAGGTTTAGGCAACTGCATCCTTTTCCCCCCGAGACGGCGCTGCCAGGCAGCCACCCTCATCTCTGCACTCATCTCTGTGGCCATGCGGTGGTTTTCAATGCAGAAAGAAAAGGAGGCAGAAGACAGCGCGCCTCGAGTTACACTTCAAAGCTGAATGGCTACTCTCTAGAGTGAGACGGCGCATTCGGGGCTGGCCTCACCACCTGACAGAGGCGAGAGGAAGAAATCCAGCGGCATTAGAGGCTGTACATGCTGATAAAAGACTTTAAGCAAAACCACACTTAGGAGGAAAGCGTGCTTCACTTCTATTTAGTGAGGGCCACATCTTCAGACTCTCAGGTACCTGGAAGGAGTACGTTGTCTTGTAAACGCAGCGATAGAAACTCTGGAAAAGTGTGTTGTCAACTGTGGAGCGAGACCGCAAGGCATCATTGTGCTCTGCCTCCTGTTCCTCTTCCCCATCGTCCAGTCATGCGTGCTCCCCCAAACGCCAGGCGCTGCCCGGCAGCTCCTGGAGCTGTCTGGCCAGTGCTTGAGCCACTCAGGCTTTGCTTCTTCTCTTTGCCCTCCTCCACCTGCCTCGGCCTCCTTGTCCTTGGTCAGTAGCATCTCCGCTGGCGGAGTGTAGGGAAATAGAAGGAGACACTAACTCTGCTTGTTACAGTCCATTTGCCTCTTGTCAACAGCTCTGCTAAAAGGCAGAAGAGGAAGCTATTGGCCAAGATAAGAGTTTAGATAAGGTTTGGGGATTATCTATTAAATTCATTTCTATGTGGTTACTCACCCAATCACCTCAGGATACTGAGGGGTAATCTTTATCATGCATTTTTGCAGGAAATTAAAAGCAAAATCCAGCCATTTCTAAGAGCTGGTTAAAGTAACTTGATGAGATAAAACTAGTATAGCTAACATATCTTGGTGACCTGAAACTGGTGTGGCAGCTAGAAACGGCTAAATATCCACTCCATCGTGTAATTCTCTAAAGCCGACTGCTCCTGGAAATGGAGAATGTCCTCTCTCTAGTTAGGCAGGGAAAGGATTTAACCCATTCTTGGGTTAATAGGTGTCTGTGGACAGCTCCACAGTTCTTCTGAATGGTGAGCTGTCGGGAGCCATGAGGCCTTGGCCATAGTTTTGATTTGCCTGAGCCTTACCCTCCCCCCTTCTTAGCTGAAGTTAAGTTTCTGTTTCCCAGGAATGGTGAGGTTCGCTTTACCGCCAGTGACCTCGTATGCATATCCTGC
>CAUYRT010094483.1:0-35179 GCA_963574885.1 Lepilemur ruficaudatus | reverse complement strand
TGCTCATAAAAATTCAAACAACACTAGCACTCTGGGAGGCCGAGGTCAGAGGATCGTTTGAGTTCAGGAGTTCGAGACCAGCCTGAGCAAGAGCGAGACCCTGTCTCTACTAAAAAATAGAAAGAAATTAATTGGCCAACTAAAAATATATAGAGAAAAAATTAGCCGGGCATGGTGGTGCATGTCTGTAGTCCCAGCTACCTGGGAGGCTGAGGCAGGAGGATCGCTTGAGCCCAGGAATTTGAGGTTGCTGTGAGCTGGGCTGACGCCATGGCACTCTAGCCCAGGCAACAGAGTGAGACTCTGTCTCAAAAAAAAAAAAAAAAAAAAATTCAAGCAACAAAGTAAAAAGTGAAAGTCCTCTACATCCCACAATTTCTCATCCAAATTTCATGCTATAGGAAATGAAAAAGGCAGGGGAGGAAATAATATGCCTAGTACAAACTCACTTTTAAAAAATAAAATGTAGGCCGGGCACGGTGGCTCACGCCTGTAATCCTAGCATTCTGGGAGGCCGAGGCGGGCAGATTGCTCAAAAGTCAGGAGTTCGAAACCAGCCTGAGCAAGAGCGAGACCCCATCTCTACTAAAAAAAAATACAAAGAAATTAGTTGGCCAACTAAAATATATAGAAAAAGTTAGCCGGGCATGGTGGCACATGCCTGTAGTCCCAGCTGCTTGGGAGGCTGAGGCAGAAGGATTGCCTGAGCCCAGGAGTTTGAGGTTGCTGTGAGCTAGTCTGATGCCATGGCACTCTAGCTTGGGCAACAGAGTTGAGACTCTGTCTCAAAAAATAAATAAATAAATAAATAAAATGTATTCATATATACTCATATAGAAAAACCTGGAGGATTTACATTAAAATGTTAAGGATGTTTGGTAGGGGAGAGTAGAGATTGCTAGCATTTTTCAGTCTTTTCTGGCTTTTCTGTGGCTTCCTCATTGTCTACGATGGCTGACCATGTGTTATTTCGTGCAATCTAAAAAAGCCCATGTAACACTTAACTCAGTGCCCCCCAATTCCCCACCCGTCAACTGCCACCATTAGGCTACTTGGTTCCCAGGGGCTCTTGTGAAGACCCAGGTGACCTCTGCTGTCTTAGGCAGCATCATCAAGGCTGGGGGGTAGTGCCAGGGACCTCAGAGTGAGCCATTTGAGGATTGAAGAGATGGCTGCCTTGTAGTCCTGTGGTTTTGTGAGATCCTGAGGAGTCTTAGATAGCCACAAAAAATGCACTGAGCTAGGCACAAGTTTGGAAGTCAGGGTACCATGGACATCAGTTAAGACAAACATTTAAAAACAAAACAAAACAAAACCAAAACCCAACAACAGCTCACACTGGCTTAAGAAAGTAAAGAGAGTTTATCAGTACATGTAACTGAAAAACCTAGGGCCCCCAAGCTTCAGGCATGGCTGGATGTGGGTGCTCAAACGATGTCTTCCAGAATCTCTTTGTCTTTCAAGGCTCCATTTTCCTGTGTGCTGGCTTCTCTCTGAGGCAGGCTCTCTCCGTGTTGTGGCATGATGACCCATCAAACAGCTCTAGGCTCACATCTGAGCAGCTGAGCAATCCCAGCAGACACAGGGTTTCTCCCTCCCAGGCACTCCAGAAAAAGTCACAGGGAGGCCCTGATTGGCCAGACCTGGGTTTCCTACCAGGCCCTGAACCATGCACTGGGGCGCTGATTGGCTGGTCCTGGGCCACAAGCCCATCCAGCCACCAAGGGGGTGGAGCCAGCTCTGCCACAATCCATGGAATTCAGGGGTTACCGGCAGAGGGAAGGGGCTGCCAGGCAGAGCTCCCCACTAGCTGGCTTGAAAACTGTGCTCTGTGAAGCACAGAACTGTCGTTTATCAGGAAAGCTGGATTAGTCTTCTGAAAGGGAGTCCCTACGTGGAGGGGGGAGGTGGAGGGTAAGACAGGGGAGGGTGGAGGAGAGTCCTGCCTGAGGGTAAGAAGATGCAGTGAGTGGCCATGGCCAAATCACCCCCTTCTCCAGGCCTCAGTATCCCCATCTGTAAAGGGAAGGTGATCTACAGGAGTCTACAGGTTTTAGGATTGTGCTCTGTATTTTTCTGATGAAATTATTGGGGTGCAGTTACCCCTCACTTTCCACTGACTCAGAACACTTTTGTAGTGAAATCCGGTGTATTCCATTAAGAAATCGTGCTGCGATCTGTGTGGGGAGGAGCCTGTTAGCTCGGCTGCAAGGGAAGAGGGTTTGGAGGCTATTTCTGGAGCAGAACAACACGGTGGGTGAAACATGTAGGGGCGGGAGGTGTCGGGGCACTTGGAGGGGAAAGCTGAGCCTGGGGCCTGGCGCCCAGGGTTTGGGTGGAGGGGCAGGTGCTGCGAGTGCGGGAGGGGCTGGGGCAGGGCATCAGCAGCTGGCAGGGGAGCGGGTGGGACAGGAATGTCCCTCCTCGCAGGCACCTGTCCTCGGGCTGGTCGACTTTTGACCCCATCCTACAAAGAGGAAACTGGACACCGCCCCGGTGCCCACCAGGTACCTGCACTTAAAATAGGGATATTTGCAACTAACTCTTGAGAGCCTCCTGCAAGCTGGGAGTGTTTCTAAGCATCAGTTCGATCAAGCCTCAGGACTGTACGGAATAGCGTGGCCATGGGCCCATTCTGCAGATGGGCGGTCTGGGCTCAGAGAGGTGGAGTGACATGCCGGAGGACGCACCCACAGCCCGTGGGTGACGGAGCCATGGTCAGTGTCTGGGTGCCTATAACAACAGGCAGGCAGGGCTCAGAGCTGAGTGACCAAGTCACAGTGCTGGGGAGCCAGGGGAGAAATGAAACCACCGTGAGGAGGGAGGGTAGGAATCTGGGAACGGCCAGTGCCGTTTGGATAGCATGATGTGCAGGGAAGGGTTTTCCAAGGGGAGGGAACAGCATAAGCAAAGGCACAGAGGCCAGAAAGTGCAGGGGACATTTGAGACAGGGCTGGTGGGCAGGGGCCTCTGCCCATGCTTTGTGGATCGAGAGGCCACTTGAGCAGTGGGCTGAGGATGGAACTGCTGTGCTCTGAAAGTGCCTGGAGGCCCAGGATCCCCAGCATTTGCTGAGATAGCCGAGGGATGGCTGTCTCGTACCCCCTTGTGTGGTTTACAGAACTGTTGGGGGTGGGGCAGACAAAGCCTACCCCCCAGCCTTGATGATGCTGCCTAAGACAGCCTAAGGCCCCAGAGGCAGGACTGGAGGACATGGAGGGGTCCTCTGGGACCTATATGGAGGATCCTATCGTGCCTGGGCGGCTGTGGATGAACAGGAAGTCGGCCATTGCTTCCCATGAGCCGGAGGAGAATGGCCTCTGTGTGAGCCACAACAAAAAGGCTTTTCTGCCAAGTCGGAGGGGGAGGAAGCAGCACGCTTGGCCCCGCCCTGGCCTGAAAGAAGGCTCTGTTGGTGGCCCTGGGGTCTTCAATGCATAGAATGTGTGGGGTGGGGAGACTGGTGGGCAGGGGCTCCCTGTCCCTGTCCTGACGCTCCAGCGGCACCAGGCTGGGGTGGGGCTGGGCTGCTGTACAAGTCGGGCCACCTGAGGCCTAATCCTGGCATGGCCATTTCTTAGCTGTGTGACCTTGGCCGAGTCACTGCACCTCTCTGAGCCTTTTCTCCTGAGTAACACATAAATGGGGAACATGCTAGTCAATTGGGGTCACACTCACACATCTAGCACATGCCCTGTCACCAGCACCTGGCAGCTATCCATCCTCCCCTCCTCCTGTACTAACGCCTAAGTACCCAGTGTCAGGTCTCAGGCCCCGGCTGTTTTAGACTCTAAAACTCCAAGCCGTGTAAACACGGAGGAAAGGCGGAGCCCTCAACACTGGCTGGGGTGATTACAGTCACTGTATTTTTCTCCTTTTTGTTTATTTTTAATGTTTTAATTTCCTTACTTGTGAATTAGGAAAACATAAAGGAAAAAAAAAGACGCTGAGGGTATGGGGGCCACGAATGGTTACGGTCACATTTAAAAAATATAAAACCCCACTTAAAGACGCAGCTCCTGTCTGCTCCTGGGGAGGGGCGAGGCCAGGCAGGCCTGGGCCTGGTGGGGCAGGGCCTTGCTGCTCCACCCACCCTCCGTCTCCACACAGCCCCAGCCCCCGGGGGAGGACAAACAGGGCCCTAGCCACAGGTTGTGCCCTTAGCCACTGGGCTCCTCTGGGATGTTAGCAGAGAGCTTGGGGGTGGACGGCGCCTCAGGCGGTTTCCTCAGGAGCTGAGGCCTCTGCCAAGTCTCCTCTGGCCTTGGCTCTGAGGAAGGGCTTGATGAGGGGCCTTTCATCCTCCCCTCTCTGGTCCCCGGCCCCCCACACTGCCCTCCACCTGCGCGATGCCCTCTGGGCTTCTGGGTGACTCTAGGGCCTAGGCGGGGGCAGAGCTGGGTAGGGCCCAGGAGAGCCAACGAGATGGCGCTGCCCCAGACCCTCAATCCGCGGCGGGGGCGGCTCATGGGCCATTTCCTAGATGAGCCTGAGAGGCCTTCAGGGCTTCCGAGGGTCAGTACTTCCTACTCTCCTTGGCTGGTTTCAACACAAAGAGAGGAAGGGGTGGGATCAAGCCTGCAGGGCCCCTGCCCGTGACTAGCGGAGACCCAGCCTGCTCCGTGTGGGGTCGGGACCGTGCTGGGGCTGGTCATTGCATTCCTGGGGCCCAGGGTGGTACCAAATAGGAGTGGCTGAGAGCAGGGACCTGGGGGCTGAGGCAGACCTCCCAGCTCACCTGCCACACCCAGACCCAAGGACCAATGACACCTCAGTCCCTGCTCTCCTGGGGTCTCATCTGCACCCTGCGCAGGCCTGGAGTGGGCTTTTCAAAGAGGAGAGGACAGGTCTTGGGTTCTCCGTCCCCCTCTGAATGGTGTGTGGTGAGAGGAACTTTTGGAACCAAAGTGGCACCGTTTTCCATCTTTGTGCCCAGCTCTGGGCTCCTGTCCAGGGTGGGTCTTCAGGCTGCCCCGGACCCAGTCTGAGTCACTGGGAGGGCTGGGCGGCCTGGCCTGGTTCTTCCTGCCCTCCTAGCCGTGGAGGGCGTGTGGGAAGCCGGGCTGTCCTTTCTCAGCACAAATGCATGGCAAACGCATTCCACACTCCCTCCCCGCCCCACCCTGGCAGGGTAAGCCCAGGTCCCCTGCCTCCCCGGCTCCTGGCCTACCGAGGGCTGCCCTAAGCTCGGCCCTCCCAAGGCCTTGTTCCCAAAGGCCACTGGGAAGGAGCCCCCACAGTACTGGGGACCAACGATCTCCTTGGCGTTGAGGGCAAGTCCTGCAATCCTAGTGTGGACTGGACCACCTGCCACCTACAGGCCCATCCAGCTGTGAGCTCCAGCTCAAGGCCTCTTACAAACGAGGCCACACTCGCCGGCTGTACACTTTAATCAGTGCAGATTATTTACAGACATACATGTACGTGGGTGGACGCTGGACCCCCACCCCCACCCCTCGGCTGGCTCTCCAGTTCTGCAGAGGTGGGGGGAGCTGCTGGACCCACAGTTGGTGCCAGCTTGGAAGCCACCACTTGGATAAAGGCCGGCAGAGGAGACAGAGCCGGCTGTACAGTACCATTTCCCACCAGCCTGGCCTCCTGCTTGCTCTGGGAGGGAAAAGGGAAGGAAGCATCCCTGCCCTCAGGGCTGAGCCCAGCAGGAGGGGAGCCTCTTCGGCCACGATGGGCTCCTTTGGGGGTTCCACAGTCTGCACGAGGGGTTGGAGGAGCTGCTGGCCTGTCCCCATCAGTGTCTGTCCTCCCAGTCCCCCCGGGGGACAGGGAGCTGGAGGGAAGACCCAACACCGGGTCTTTGCTGGGGTGAGGCCAGTACTACCCTTGTGGGAGGGGCCTTGGCAGACTCCCTTTGGTCCTTGGTAAGGCAGGCCCTGGGCCCCTTCTCCAGAGAGGGAAGGAGACGTGGCCCAAGGGGCACATGGGAGCTGGGGGCTGCCTGGGGCCGGGGCGGGGTGGGGTTCTCAGGGTTGCTGGAACTGTGGGCCAGGAAGGAACCAAGCCTCAACTCAAGGGCCAGTGGCCCACCACCCGGCCCCCTCCCTGTCACCCTGGGGTTTCCCCTGGGTGAAAAGCTCTTCTAAGGCCAGACCCAGGAGGGAGAGGACCCAGCTGGGCTGACCAGCACTGGGCACTGGGCAAACAGAGTCCTGGTGCTGGCCCTGGGGCTCAGGTGGAGGCAGGCCATGCTCCACTGTAGGCCTCTGCCCCTGCGCTCCTCTGGCTGTGGCCAAGCCAGGGGTAGACGAGGGCCTAATTCCCTGTCTGGAGCAGAACTATGTTTAGAAAACTCTAAACACCCTGCCCTGGTCAGGAAAGCAGAAACAAATGCTCACTTAAGGTGCCAAAAAAAAAAAAAAAAATACCTGGGCATAAATAAGGAGGGCAGGACCACCAGATGTTTGAGGGCTGGGAGGGACCCCCATCCAGGGGCAGAGGGAGCCCCCGGAGCCATCTCAGAACCACAGGCCCCGAGCACCGTGAGGACAGGCGGTGTAGGCCGTCAGACCCACTCCTGCAGGGAGCGCTTGCAGTAGAGCAGCATGCGCGGTGCGCCCTTGCGCTGCATGTGCACTAGGGCGTAGGCCAGGCCTAGCACGCCGAGCAGCAGCAGCAGCGGCACCAGCACCATGACCACGTTCACCGTCCGCACCACCTCCTCCATCTGCACCACCACGCGGCTGCCCCCGTCCTTGTCCTTGTCCCCGTCCGCCCCCGCCCCGAAGTCCCCCTCGCCGCCGCCTGCATCACCCTCGGCGCTGTCACCGTCCGCCCCGGGCTCTGCACCCCCGTCGGGGTTGAAGGGTGGACGGGCCACGTCGGGCCAGCGGGAGCCTGGCTCCACGTGCTCCTGGCAGCCCATGAAGTCCCGCAGGATGGACTTGGGGTAGCCGGGCTCCATCCGCAGGCGCTGGTTGTCAAATTTCCAGTATTTGGTGCCCTTGTAGAAGTAGGTGTAGGCTGTGGGGACAAGTGGGCCAGAGCGGCTTCAGGCCGGACCCCAGCACTGGCAGAGGCCCCCAAAGGAGAACAGGACACACTGAAAGGGCCCTGGCTTTAAAGTGTTCCCTTCTTACTTGCCTCCCTGAGCATTTTCAGATCTGCCCCTGCCCAACTTGCAGCAGCCAGACTGAAGCTCAGAGGAGTTTGCGTCAAGGGCACAGCTAGAATCCTGGGCTTCCTGACTGGGCTGACACTGCCTGGGGCAGGGCACAGAAGGGTCCTGCAGCCTGCTGGGTCAGGGAACCCTGCTGCCCCATCCCGGGATTGGCTGCACCCCACCCCAGAGGCCAGGGTCTTGCTCAAAGCCACGAAGCCACCCTACAGTGGCCCTGGAGCACAGCCTGATGCTGCCTTGGACTGGCTCTCTGGCCTTGGGCACCTTGCCTGTGTCCTATCAACACTGGAAGGGCCAGGTTGGAACCAAGTGTTGAGTCTGTGCTCTGTTGGGTACAATAAGATCAGAGCGGAGTGACAAGCTCACACATAGAAGCTGTCTGACCAGCCTGAGCACTGGCAGAGCAAGCAATGTCTCCTCTGAGTCTGAGAACCATGAACCTCAGAGCCAGGGCTGATGGTGTTTCCTAAATGCCCCAGAGACTCTGCTGGAGAAATAAGAGCCACAGGTCCCTGTTGCTTATAAGGACAGGTAGACCAGGCTTCCCTTCTAGGCAGGCAAGTGACATTCTGGGAGGATGCTTGCCCCCCCCAGCACTCTGAGCCAAGCCCACCCCACTCTGGCTCGAGGCTCCCCGAGGGCTGTCTGGGGGCAGCCGGACTGGGCGGGCCGCAGGGCAGTTCTAAGCTCTGGCTCTGCACACAAGCAGGCCAGGCTGGCAGCGCGGGTCCACAGCTTCCTAGCCGTGGGATCCTGGGCACTTTTCTCAAGCTCTCTGGTTTCTTAGTTCACCCATCCATAGAAGGGGATGGTGACCACACAGGGAGGATAAGGAGGACATGCTCAGGAGGCTCCCAGTCCTGGGCACAACACTGCTGTGCCCCCCATGTGCTGTAGCCCCGGTGACCTCAGGCAAGCCCTGTCTCCCTGTGTGTGTAGCAGGAGGTACAGTAAGTGCTGAGCAAACAGGGAGGGGGGAGCCTGGTACCTGCATCGTTGCTCAGGAAGGCCCCTCTGGGGGAGACAGGGACCCCCTGCCAGACGCTGATGGGCTTGGGATAGCCAGGGTCTCCACGCTGCGTCTCCTCATTGTAGCGCCAGTACCTGTGACCAAAAGCACCAGGCTGTGAACCTGGAGACCCTGCCAGGGTCTACTTTAGGTAGGCCTGAGGGTGAGGGGGGCCTGAGTGAGGCCTTCTCCCTGCAGGGGAGGGAGCTTGTTGCTCACCTGTCCTTTTTCTTTTGTGTTTTTTTGTTTTTTTTTTAGACAGAGTCTCACCTTGGTGCCCAGGCTAGAGTGCCGTGGTGTCAGCCTAGCTCACAGTAACCTCCAACTCCTGGGCTCAAGCAATCCTTCTGCCTCAGCCTCCTGAGTAGCTGGGACTACAGGCATGCGCCACCATGCCTGGCTAATTTTTTCTAGATGTTTTTAGTTGGCCAATTAATTTCTATTTTTTAGTAGAGACGGGGTCTCGCTCTTGCTCAGGCTAGTTTTGAACTCCTGACCTTGAGTGATCCTTCCGCCTCGGCCTCCCAGAGTGCTAGGATTACAGGCATGAGCCACTGCGCCCCGCCTCACCTGTCCTCTTGGAAGAAGAAGGTGTGACCCGTGGGCTCCCACCAGATGGCTGTGTCGATGCGATCATAGGGGATGTCCAGGCCATAGCTGGTCAGCGGCTGGGGGTAGCCGGGCTCCAGGTTCGCTTCTCGGAAGAGCCAGTAGCGGTCACCTGCAGGAGGGCGGGAGGCCGTGTGAGGATGGGCCTGGGGCTGAGGGCTGCGTGCGGGAAGAGGACAGAGCATGCTATGCTGGGCCCGCAAATGTAGTCATATCCACGGCCTTCCCCCCAACACACACACGCACACAAAATCATACACCCCTGTAATGTGGCAGGTGTTGACACCCACATGCTCACAACATACAATGCAACTCACGGGCACATCACACACTCAGTTCCCAAGACACGCTTGTTCCCATGAGCACAAGTCACCTGCTCACACCTGTACACACCCCACACGCCGTGCACGGGCCTTCATTCCCATGTGAACACCCACCCCCACACATAGTTGTAGTACAACTAACTGGGTCAGGGGCTGCGAACCTGGAGCGCCCCACAGCCCTCCCAGCATGCGGCCCAGGACTCCCTGCTTTCGGTGCGGGCCCCGTCCTGTCCTCAGGCAGCTCCTGCCTCGCTGAGGCTCAGGCCGTAGGGGACACAGCCAATCCACTGGGGTAGAAGGGTGGGGAGGGTTTCTGCCCTCAAGGTCTTTGTCTTTGCAGACAGACTAGAGATCCTTCCCAGAGTAGGCTGGGGGACCCGCTCTTAAGAGACCAGGACAGAGGGAGACAAGGCTGAGCTCCTGCGCTGCAGAGGGTGGACAGGCACTCGCCCCCACTCAGGACGGCCTCTGGCCTCCAGGGTCCCAGGACTGCCCCACCACCGCCTCTGTCTTCCTCCCTGCCCCCATCCCCACCCCAGCTCACCTTTGAAAAAGACAAAGCGACCATCCTGGCGCTCATAGGCAGCACTGATGTCCCCGGGCAGACCACGCCAGAAGTGCCCAATGGGCATGGGATAGTTGTCCAGGACGCGGTTGTGCCGGACTCGCCAGAACCAGCGGCCCTGGGGAGGGTGTGGCCGTAAGTGGGCAGCGCATGCTCGCTGCCAGGTCGGGAGAGGCCCTGTCCTCAGCCCACCCACCCCCAGGTCTGAGAAATGTCCAGGGGGAGGTCAGAGATACTGGGTGGGGGAGCAGCTTGGAAAGCCAGGGCCACACCGGGGAGAGAGCCCTGGGCTGGGGAGCCAGCACTTGAGTTTGCTGGGCCTGGTTCCTTCCTGGTCTAGGGTCTGGTGGCCCCCCAGGGCCTGCCCAGGGAGGGAGGGGCGGGGGCCCCCAAGCAGCCAGGCAGGGCAAGGCTCTGGGGGAGGCGACCCTGTGCCAGACCTTGAACACGAACATCTCCCCACGAAGCATGGCCACTGTGTCAAAGTTCCCGTCACAGATGTTGGGGCCATACTGGTCGGGCCGCTCTGTGGCTCGGGGCTGAGCTGGGGGACCCGGCTTTGGGGGCCGCTCCGGCTTCCCGCCCGGGGGTGGTGGCTGGGGCGGCCGGGGTGGCCGATGGTCTGGCCGGCCTGGCCGCCGGGGTGTCACGGTCGGGAGAGGCCGGGTGGGCTGCGGCTGACTGTCCAGGGCGCCTGCAGAGGCGGCGAGCGAGAAGTGAGAGGGCATCTCAGACAACAGCCAGGATGGCGGGTTCTTCTACTCAGAACCCCGGACCCTCAGGCCCTCAGCCTGGAGAGTCCTGGGCCCCAGTACAGGCCCACCCCCTCGAAAGGTCCTATCAGTCCACGGCAGACCCCTCCCCCACACGGGGCCTGGGTCATTTGAGGCTGCCAACCGGCTCCAGGCGAGGCTCTGGGAAGCAGTGGACGCTGCAGAGGCAAGAGCACAGCTCTGGCTCTGGCCTTGGACGTCTTGACCCCTCTGCGGACTGCCTGTCTTGCTTGCGAGTCTCTGGGGAAGCAGTGAGGGGTGTCTGGCAGGCGCCCAGCAAGGCAGGTGCTGCCAGCCCTGAGGAAGGGCTCGGTGTGGGCACAGAGCCCAGGCCTGACACACTGAACGGGCCCCAGGAGACCTCACCGTCAGAGGCTTTCTCAGAAGAGGCCTGGGTGGGGGTGGCACATGCTCAAAGCCACTGGGAAGTGACATGCCAACAATGCTCAGGGGAGAGCTGTGACAAGCTCAGGCTGGGAGTGACGGTGAGAGGGGATGGCTCCTGGGGTCCCCAGACACTCTTGGTCTGGGGAGAACACTGCTGAGGCCGAGGAGGAAAGGAATCACGATGGGCCCTGGAGCCACATGTGTCCCTTCAAAGGCCCCAGCCAAGAGCTCTGGTTAGGGCTGGGCCCTGGAACCCGCCAGCCCTGAGTTTGATTTTCAGCTCCTCTGTTTACTCCCCAAGTGATGTGAGCAAGTCACTAATCCTCACTGGGCCTCAGTTTCCTCAGCTACAAAATGGGATTGCAGTAACCCCTACGCCCACTGGGCTGGGACTTGGGAGCAGGTACGCAGGGTCCCCTGGCCTCAGCCCACTCACCGTAGAGCTGCTGGATGCCCCGGAGGTCGTCCTCAGGCAGCTGGAAGTTGTCGGTGTCCATCCACTGATAGAATGGCGCCATGATGGCACTGGGGTTGCTGGAGTGCTCCAGCCCCAGTGCATGGCCTAGCTCGTGCACCGCCACCAGGAAGAGGCTGTTCCCTTGAGGGGTGGGCAGCATGGTCAGCTCCGGCCTGTCCCAGCTCCTGGCCACCCTAGACCCTCTAGACAGCCTGCCCTTGCTTCACTCCTGGAAGAAGCTGAGCTGCTTGGACTTCTGGCCTCCAACGTCCCCATCTGAGAAATGGGTACAACAATCCCTTCCTACCTCCCCTCCGAGATGGTGGGACAATAGACTGAGATCAAGTGTGGTGATCTGGAGACCTCTGCAGGGGAGCTTGCCCCTCCCAATCCCACGGCTGGCGAGCCCTCTCAGGAGCTGTGCCCAGCTCTGCTCTGCCTGCCCTGCCCCCACCCTGGCCAGCCATCCTCACCATGCAGGTCAGTGCTGGAGAAGGTCCAGGGCTCATCTGCGTCAAAATGGGTGTCCCCGCCCAAGCCGGGGCCAGGGAAATAGGCGTGAGCCAGAAAGCCACCCGAGCCGTCAAACGGCGAGCTGTCGCCGTGGAAGCCAGAGGCAAAGAGTACCATGATGTCGGCCTCCTTCTGCCGCCGCAGCCGGATGTCCTCGTAGGGCACCTCCTGGAAGACCAAGGGCGTGGCCTGCTCCCACACGCGGAAGGCCCTGCGCACTGCCTCCATCGAGTGGTACCAGCCAAGCTTCTCGGTGTAGTTCTGGATGCTGCGGGCGGGCAGGAAGACGGGCGAGTGGGTATGGGGCAGGGCTGCTGTCCATGGCTCACACGTTCCCGAGGTGCACGTGTGAGTTGACATGCCCATCAATGTCAACCTGCAGTAATCTGAATTTGTAAAATCCAAGAGTTCATTAAGATATCACTGAATAAGGCTGCAGTGTGGCAAATAAACTGATTTTAAGTAAGAAAGACATTAAATAGGCCGGGCATGGTGGCTCACGCCTGTAATCCCAGCACCTTGGGAGGCCGAGGTGGGAGGATCGCTTGAGCCCAGGAGTTGGAGGCTGCAGTGAACTATGAATCTCACCACTGCACTCCAGCCTGGGCAGCAGAGCAAGACCCTGCCTCTAAAAACAACAACAACAAAAAAAAACCACCAAAGAAAGACATTAAGTGAACAAAAGTACAGGTGCTATGTGGCTGGGGGAAGGACCTAGGGAATGGGATGGAAACATTAAGGTTTGGGAAACACAGGCCATGCAGTTCTGTATGTTGAGCTCCAGGGTCAGGCAGATCTGTGTTCATGGCCTAGCTCTAATGTCGTCTGTGTGATCTTGGGCAAGTGACTCTGTCTCTCTGATTTTCAGTTTCTTCATCTGTTCAATGGGAAGGGGCTGGGGGAGTAACTTCCTTGTGGGTTCCAGTGAGGATTAAATGACTCAGCAAGAGCACAACAGAGCCTGCCCATGACAGTGTGGTGAGGCCTGCTATTATCCACGTAAATCACATTAAGCTTCTGTGTGCTGGACAGATTGCCATCGAATGTGGAGGGAATATTTTGGCTGCTTGGACCATGAATTCACTCTGGGGGCCTGAGATCTAAGTAAGCCTCAGAGCGGCTCTTCCTTGGGAGATGGAGCTCTGGGTGGGGCGGTGGCTGGACTGGAACAGGAAGGGGAGCCCTAGGGGACCATGGCTCAAGGCACACTCGGCTCAGGGGGTTTTCTTGCTCAAGGACTCAGCAGAAGGGATGAGGGTCCCTGAGCCAGGATTTTTGCAGGCGACTTGCTGTTTGCTCGTAGGATAGAGTCCTGTACCCTGGCCCTCCCTTTCCCTCTCCTGCAGTTTGTACTGGTGCAGGAACACTGCTGGCGGGTGGGAGGTGGGGAAGGACACAGCGGAAGCGGCTGCAGGGGCCCCGACCTCCTCTGAGGGAGCATGTGGCTGGCCCCATCGGCGTGGGAGCAAGGATGCACTGTCTAGGCCGGGCACCCTGGGGTGGGCTGCTGGGAAAGGAAGCCTGAGGCTCAGCCCACCAAGAGGGACAGGACCCTCCCTGGGCAGCTGGGCCCCTACCTGAAGGTCAGATGGTGGTTATTCCACTTCCTCCCGGTGAGGGCATACCGCTTCCGCCGCCGCCGCAGATTGGCTTTCACGCGCACCCCGAACTGGTCGGGCACCCCACAGCGGGGCCGCTTCATCCACCTGGACCACGGGGCGGGGTGAGCGCGGAGCCTCCCGCAACACGCCTGCCTGCTTCGGCTCTGCCTCCTCCAGGCGGTCCACCTCCTTCCAGGCCCCTCCCACCTCCAGCCTCCCAGCTGCCCCTTCCAGTAACATGGGCAAAACAACCCTGCACCGGAAGCCCGAGTGCCCAGCAGTGGCTCACTAAGGTGAGCCCCTTCTCACCAGCGCCACCCAAGACCAAGAGTGTTGCTCCTGAGGCCTCCTGTCCTTGCTGTTATGCTCTGTGCATTCTCAAGGACACAGCTTGGCTTTAGATTATGTCACCTTGATTAGAGTCAGAGCAAGGCCCAGCTAGGACATCCCATCCAGGCATTCAGTACTGCGCCTCCCATTCCCATGCCTGTGGCAGACATCACTAATCAATCACTATGCTCCTCGCTGACGAGCTTAGATCCCACCTCAGGAGCTTTCTCTATAGAAAGCTTCAGGCAGCCACTCCAATCGATCAGAGTAGGCACCACGACCAAACCATCTGGCACCTCTTACCTAGGCTACTCTTGTCTGGAAATTCTACATGCCACGCCCTCCTGAGACTAGGCCAGAAGGGAGGCAGGTGCCTGTGGGGTCTGGGAGAGGCTGGATGGGGACACTTACGCCTTGGTCTCTTCATCGAGCACGCCCGTGATGGGGATCCCGTAGAAGCGCTGCATCTCTGCGAGGGCTGAGGCCAAAATCTGGGCGGAGCGCATGGTGGACATGTGGCGGCTGGGCTGGGGCAGGTAGCCATAGAGCCGCAGCCAGTTCTGCAAAGAAGCCACAGCCTGTCAGCAGGTCCTGGCACCGCTACCTACGCACAAGCACAGCCTGCACTGACCACCTCTGCCACCATCGCCACCATCGCCTCCTGCCAGGGCAACCATGTGAGCCTCCCTGCTTCCACCTCCCTCCTTCCACCTTCCTTACTATCCACTTTCACACAAGAGCCAGAACTAAAGGCCAGGTCACATCTGGTCAGTTCTCTGCTTAGAACCCTCCAAAGACATCCCATTGCAGTGGGAAAAGCCATTTGTACAGAAGCTGCAAGGTCCTCACTACCTGACCCCACCTTAGCCCTCTGACCTCACTGCTACCACCCACGCCTGCTGCACGCTCCTGCCTCAGGGCCTTTGCACTTGCCGTTCCTGCTGCCTGGAATGCTCCCCAGCTAGGCGCTGGCATGGCTCACATCCTCACTTTCCTCAGGTCTCTGCTTCAACATTACCTTATTTGAGGTGTTCTATGGCATTATGTAAAAAAGGCGCCACCAGCTATACCCTGCACCGGCCCCTGCACTTCTCACCCTGTGACACACTATATATAATTTCATTTGGTGTTTACTGTTTGTCTTCCCCCATTAGGATGGAAGTTGTGTCCACAGGGACAGTCCACAGTAGCTGTCCTGATTACTGCGCTGGCCCCTCCACTCCAAGTGGACTGCCAGGGACCCTGAAGGGTTCAGAATCTCCCAGGCCTCACCAAGTAGGAAAACCAGGCCCCTGGCACTGTTCCCCCAAAGACCCTAAACCTCCTGGAAGGAGAACAGACAGATCCAGGCAGCCCACCCAGGCCCAAGAGGGTGGGACAGAGGCCCGCAGCCCCGTCCCTGCCTGCTGCAAACTCTCTGTCCTCTCCAGGCTCCAGTTTCCTCATCTGCAAAATGGGGAGCCACAGGGCTGCTGGGGGTGAGGTTTGAGGAAGAAGCATCTGGTACACAGTGGGCATGCCCGGCCCTTTCGGGAGCTCGCTCAGCAAGTCTTGTCACCCATCCGTCCACCCACTCACGCAGCCAAACGTCCCTGAGCACCCTCTTTGTGCCGGCTGGGGACTGGGGGTCGGGGATGGGGAGACCCAGCACACCCACAGAACAAGGAGTTCACACCTCCAAATTGACAGTGGAGGGAGGCTGAGTTATGGTAAGAAAGGGGGCTCCGCCTTGCCCACCTCATGCCCGTGAGAGCATATGGTCACCACAGGAGGCGGTGAGTAGCGGGCGTGGCCACATGCAAGTGTCTTTGCTTACCCCAGGCCTCTGGGGGCCTCCAGAGTAGGAAGAGCGGAAAGCCTGCCCTCTGAGCCGCCCTGGAGGATGAGGGCTGCACCGAGGGCACATGAGGCAGGACAGTAGCTGGACCAGGTGGCTGCTGCAGCCAAGCTGTTGGCCAGTGGGGGCCAAGCCCACGAATCTGCCTGCCAGCGTCACATCCAACTCCTCAGGCACCTGCTCCCTCGGTGCCATGGCCAGGCCAGCCCTGGCACCTGGCCAGGTCCTCAGTGTGCCTGGGCTGCCGGTGCCCAGGCTGCTGACAGACGGAGCAGCTGCTGCACCAAGGAACTGCCAAGTTGCAGGCTGGATGCGCGGCTACAGCCTTGAGGCCTCTCAGGACCCTGGGAAATAGCCACAGAGCAACGAGGCAGAGACACGGAGCTGGGGCAGATCCTGCAACCCCAGGCCGTTTCGGGCCTCTGTCAGTCATCAGTAAATGGGAGCTTGTATTAGGGCCCGCCTCATCTCAGGGGCGCTGGGAGGATTAAATGGGAAAGTGCGTGTCATGCTCGGTACTGTGCTGGGCAGGGAAGGTGCTCACCAGATGTGTCAATGACAGAGACTGGGCAGCCTGGAAGGCAGCAGTGCCCACAGGGCCTGCCGCCCGCCCTCCTCGCCTCTCTGGCCCAGGGCTGCGTCCCCCAGCTCCATCAGACACGGGTGATGTCATGGGCACCCTCCCTTCTCTTCCCCAGGACGGGGAGCCTTTCCCGAGGCTCCTGGGGTGGGTAGCGGCAGGTCTATAGGACATAGTTTTCCTGAAGATGCTTGGGGAGCTCCAGAAGGCGCGGTGTGAACCCCAGCCAGCTCTGACAGCGAAAGGGACCGGCTGGAGGCAGGGAGTGGGGAGGGCTGGCTGCTGACAGATGAGGGCACCTCTACATCACTTATTTGCATACGGTAAAAATATCTCCCGGAGCGCAATCACGGGCCACAGAGGGGCTGATTAGCGGTATCTGCAGAGTGACAGGAGGGGAGGGCAGGGGAGGCTCAGGCTGGGGCCGTGAGGAAGAAAGGGAGGGAGGTGGCCTGTTTGCAGAGAAGAGCTCCAGAAACCAGCAGAGAGAACGGGGCAGAGGGCCCCTTCCACTCCAGGGCCAGCTCAGGGTCTGCCAGGAAGGTCCCACAGGGCTGCAGACCCTCCTGCACAAGGATAAGCACCCTTTGAGTTCCAGGGAAGCGAAGAGCTTCCATCTCACTATCAGTCAAGCCTCAAACCCTCAGCCCCCTGGTGACAAGTGCCTCACAGCCGCTGCTAGGGTAGACAGCCAGAGGGGGAGGACACACCACCCCTTCGGCAGCAGGTGGGGTCGAGTAAGCAGAAACATGGCCTTGGTGCAGACCAGCCAAGCCTCTAGATGACAAGGAGAAGTGACAGGGCCTGCCTGACTCAGGCAAACACGTGCTCAGGATGGCTGAATGCCAAATGCCTATAAATCAGCCCAGACAGCAGCAAAACCACCGGTAGGGCTGTGGGCTTCTCCCTTCTCCAGTGTCCAGGATGAAGTTTCCTGCTACCCTACTGCCATGCTTTGGGACAAGCTCTGGAGGTGACATATTGGGAGGAAAGGCAGCATGGGGTTGGGCAGGGTAGCTTGCGGAGTTGCTCTGCTGCCATAGGGCAAAAGGTGGTAATGATTCCCAAGGTCACGACCTCCCAGTCCCAAAGCAGGCGGAGGGGCTGTGTTCAAGCCTCTGCTGCTTCTACTGGTGACTGTAAAAACTGTCCCTTAAGGCACTTTCTCCTTGTCCCCTAGAGTCTCACAGGTGGGGTGAGCCAAGTGGGCAAAGCTATTTCTCAGATGGGGAAACTGAGGCTCAGGGAAGGCAGTAGTGGGAAAGTAAGGCAGGATTTAAAGCAAGGCTTGGCCGGGCGCGGTGGCTCATGCCTGTAATCCTAGTACTCTGGGAGGCCGAGGCGGATGGATCGCTCAAGGTCAGGAGTTCGAAACCAGCCTGAGCAAGAGCGAGACCCTGTCTCTACTAAAAATAGAAATTAACTGGCTAACTAAAAAAAAAAACTATATACAAAAAAAATTAGCTGGGCATGGTGGCGCATGCCTGTAGTCCCAGCTACTTGGGAGGCTGAGGCAGAAGGACTGCTTGAGCCCAGGAGTGTGAGGTTGCTGTGAGCTAGGCTGATGCCACGGCACTCTAGCCTGCGCAACAGAGTGAGACTCTGTCTCAAAAAAAAAAAAAAAATAAATAAATAAATGAATAAATAAAATAAAATAAAATAAAATAAAGCAAGGCTTGGTTTCTTCCTCCAGGAAGGCCACTGTCCAATGGGAGGGAAGTAGGACTCTGGGGCCATGAAGCTTCCCCCTACCTGCAGCCAAGGGTGGGGGGCTGCTGCTGGAGCCCCCAGCCACTGTGGTTCTCTCAGCAATTTCCTTCTTGAGTCCCAGACCCCATCCCGTAACACTTCAAGTGAGTGGTTGGCCCCAGGCAAGCGGATGTGGGGCCAGCAGGAGAGGCCACAAACCCAGCACCTGATAATCTGGCCTGGCCAGGCTGCCCATTCACACCACTCCATGTAGCATTCCCAACCACTGCCAAAAGGAACAGAGGGCAAGGTTCAGAGGGGGTGAGTGGCCCAGCACAGCACTGGGGGAGAGTGCCTGGCCCTCCCCAGGACTGCTGAGAGGGCTTGTCTGGGAGCCACATCGAGCACAGATCAATGCTGTGCACTGGGCGGCGTGGGGGAGTGGAGGGGGACCGTCAGATCTGTGGAATCAGCCAGCAACCCCCTCCCACTGGGCCCTTATCAGACCCCGGGCGATGATAAGGACAATTTCTGCTGGGCTCTGCTTTGCCTCTGTCACCCAGGTTCTCTCTGGGCAGACACAAAAGGCGTCTTGTCAGGGCTGCCAGCGAGGGGTCTGGCCCCCAGACCTCTCATGGCCTTGTGAGGTCCTCGCCACGCCATCTCCCCTGCCCCATGGTTCCAGTACTGAGGGCTCTTGGGAGCAGGCCAAGGCTTTGTCTGGTTCTGCAAGTGCAGCGGTGTGGGGACAGAGCCGGCACTGAAAGGGAGGAGCTGGGGAGCTCGCGCGGCAGGGTGTGCACCCTAGGACCACGGGGCCACCCCGTCCTGCGCCAAGAGCCCACTCGCCAGCTGGAAGACCCCACCGCCAGCAAGCCCAGCTACCTCCCTGAGGCCTCTGCGCACTGCAGCTGGGCCAGGACTCATCTAGCCTGCATCTCCGCAGACACGGGGCACTCACTGCCGCCCAAGCAGCCCGTCCTGCCTCTGGGCAGCAGTGACCATCAGAAAGCTCTTCCTTAGGCTGAGCAGAAATCAGTCTCGCAGGGACATCTCTGCCTCTTGGTCCTGACTGCTTGTCCAATAGGCCTTTGCGTAACTGAAGATGGCTAAGACAACTTTTCTGAGCCTCAGTGTCCTCTTCCTACAAAACAGGGCCAAGATCATCACCCCCCATGTGCCACACAGGGTTGAGAATAAATAGCATGACAGGCCCCCGGGAGAAAAGAAAAGGACTCCAATCCTTGGTGGGTTTGTTACTATCTTTAGAGGCAGCATGGTCCATATTTAAGCAGTTCTAGAAGGACACGCTTGCTCATCTTGAGCTTAAGTCTGCTTCCTACTATGGGTCTTAAAGTAAGTTGCAGGTTGGGGCCTGGACTCTGGGTGGTGGGGAAGTCCGGCCAGAGAAGCAGGAAGGAGGCAGACGTCCTGCCACTTCTTCCCCTTGCAACCTCCCAGCCCACCCCCACCCCTTAACCTGGAGGAAAAAACAAATGGGTCCTTTGGCCAGTGGGCGGGGCAAAAGAGGCCTCTGCTGGCCAGGACTTTGGGGCTTGGCTGGGGGCCAGGCCTTGGGGCCTCACCTGGAAACCCCCCTGCAGGGCTAATTCCCAGGTGGCGCTGCCCACAGGCCAGAGCCCAGACGGATGGCTAGATAGGTGGGGCAAGGCAGGGTTTGTCTGGGAGGGCTCTAGGCTCCCACAGCTCGGGGCAGTTCTGGCCCCACCTCTGGAACCTCCTCCCACTTGGCTCAGGCCCACAGGCTCCTGCCTGGCAGAACTTCCCCAGGACAGCACCCTGCGCTCTGACCTGCAGCCTTTGACCTAGCACGGGGCAGGGTGGGAGCCTGGGCTCCAAGCCAGACTGATCTGGGTTACAATCCCAGCTCTGCCACTCCCTGGTGTGGCTTCTGGGGTAATTCCTCTCAACTCACAGTCTTAGTTTCCTCTTCTGCACAACAGGGTAACGACAGCACCTGCACTTGAAGAGTTAACGTGAGGAGTAAATGTGAAAATGCTTACACAACACCCCTTGGCTGTGTGCAGGACAGAACTAAATCTGTTGAAGGCGCATAAAAATAACACCTGAGCCTCTTTGGGCCATGCATGCCAAACACTGTGCACAGCGTTCAGTGTTTTGCACATAAATGCGATGAATTTCCCCAGTAACTCCATCAAGTAGCTACTACTGCTATTTCCATTTTATAGGGATACTGCAGCTCAGACAGGTTCAGTGACTTGCCTAATAGCAAATACCATTTGCTTCTCACTGTCATGGTATTTTTGCCACTATTTTGCAAGTGCTTCCTATATACCAGGTGCCATTCTGATAAATGCTGGACATGAAGCTGGCTGTCACCCCTACAGGGTGGCAGTCACTAGGGCTAAGGGTCAGCCCCAGAGAGCGGATCTAGACCATGGCCTCCAGGATCTGCCCTCTGATGGTGGTAGGATGTGGGGCCTCTCCAAAGGCTGGCACCCAGATGTTCATCCTTCTGTTCTGACACTGGGGGTTGAATTGGGTCTTCCGATGCATTTCCTTCCATTCCCATGAGGGCAACAGGATCTGGGAAGAGGCATCCCTCTTGGTCTCTCTGATCCAAGCCAGCTCACACACCTCTGCTGATCTTGCCTGAGGCTACAAAATCTGTCACCTCCCCCAAAGGGGGAGCTCCAGGCAGCGCCAGAATCAGTGTCCTGGAGAACAGTCCGTCTGAAATAGGAACCCTAACACAGGGGTGCTTGTCCAGTCGGCCAGATGATGCCTACTACGTCTCAGGCCTGGCGTGTTCAGCCACCTTCAGGGTCCCAGGTCCTCACGTTCATCTGTGGGGTTCTCCCAGGACCCTCTTTGTAATGGAGAATGACCCAAGCAAAGTCCTCAACCCCTCTCTGCTTTTGCTGACTCAGAGAACTCATCTCTGTGCCCAAAGCAGAGCTGGCCACGGGGCTCTGCCCCCTCCTGAGTGTCCAACTGTGGGAGTCACATAAGTCTTGGGACAATATGGAGGATGTCAACTTTGATCTGACCTGGGAAGCAGTGCTGCCCACAGGGACCACTACAGCTGGCCTCAGGCATTAAGTCGAGCTCCCAGCTGGGCAGAGGTGATGATGGCAGGGAACATCTGAATCGAGCAACAAAAGGAGCATAGAGGGGCAGCCAGATGCAGCAGCGCTCAGCAGGGAAGGGCTTTTCCTTGCCTGCAGTGTGGCCATCAGAGGCACGGGCAGTGGGTGCTAGGCTTTTGGAGGAAGTCTTTGGGGGAAGGGGTCAAGGTGTGTTTCCATCTTGTTTCCCCTCCACATTCAGGAATGTCTTTTACAAGTCTCCACCCTGCTGGGGTGGGGCAAAGGAGGTATTTGTGTCCAGGGGTTAAAACAGGCAGGAGGTTAAGTCAATGCGCTGCTGAGACGTTCTCTGCAAGAAGGCAGCAGACAGGCTCCCAAGGGCAGCCCAGACACAGACACATGACAAAGGGCTGGGTGTGATGCAAGTGACCGAGTAAAAGGCAGAGAAGGAAGGGAGTAGCAGAGAAGATTCAGCTTCCTAGGTTCCCAATGACAAGGTCCTGACATTAACCCCTTTTCCCTGGAGGGTGGGCACGGAGGGCCTCCCCTGTTTGTGCTCCATAGTTAAGAAAGAGTGTAAGACGGGACCGGTGGGGCCCCCAGGGGCCAGCACAGACGTGCTGGATGAGACCTAAGCATGAAGCCTGGGCTGTGGCTCACCAGGCAGACCCCAAGGTCAAAATGAGGATTCTAGCTGCCCCCTCCCTCCTGGGCGCTTCCTGCTCATTTGCCAGGTGGAGGCATGGAAGGTCCTCAGGGCCTGGGGGAAGGTGGGTGTGTCAGTGGCACCACACCTGTGAACTCTGGCAGCCTGAGTCACCACCGCAGGGCAGGGCCAGGGCGGGCTGAGGCCCTGAATTGTGCCTGGGGAGGAGGGGCTGGGGGTAGGTGGGTAAAGATAAGAGCTCCTATGGTGAAAACTAAAGGCACTTAAGTCTTCCAGGTGCTGTGGCCAGAGAGATCAGGACAGAGCCCTGAATGGGGCCTGGACTCTCAGCCCTGTAGGCTGGGAGCTCCAGCTGGCACCGCAGCCAGGTGGGGCTCCAGCTGGGCACATTCAAGGAAGAAGGTGGGGCAGGGCAGAGTAGCTCAGTAGTGGCTTCCCCGAGGCCAAGGCCCGACAGGCTGCTGGTGTCTGCCAGCTCCTAGCAGGTGCCAGGCTCCCTGACTCCTTAGCCCGGTGAAACTCCCATGGTTTCCACCCGGGGAGGGATAGAAGGAGGGGAGAGGGGCTGGCTTTGGCTCAGCTGCCAAGGTGCTCAGAGCCATGACCTGACCAGAAGCCTGGAGCTATCTGATTAAGGGGTGAGGATCAGAGCCCTTTTCCAAGGGAGGTAGGTTCTGGACACAGGATGCAGGCCAGGCCCAGGAGTCCCTGAGGCCACAGTCCCCTGGCTGATGGGACTCCAGAAGCAGCCTGTACTCCAAGGCCAACTCTAGGACCTGGGACAGTCCACCTACCTCTAGCCCTCTATCCACCATGGCTTCCAACATTCAGGGCTCCCTAAACCTTCCAGCGTTTCTTTCAAGCCAGTCTAGGACGTACCGAAGTTTGCCCCCAGAAGTGGGGCTGCAGGCCTGTCACAGAGTCCCTACCCAGTGCACCACAGGCTTAGGGCCGAGGTGGGTGGCCTCAGTACAGCCAGGGCTCTCTTGCCAGGGCTTTCTTCCCTGGAGACACTAAGCTGTGGGTGCCCCCTCAGTTGGGGGTGATGGAACTGCAGAAGCAAAGAGAGTGAAACCCCTTAAAGCACAGGTTCCAGCACCTCAGCACCTGGCTGTCTAGGATGCCAATCACAATGCACCGCCACCAAATTCCAGCTTGGTCCAGAATTGCTTCCTGTGAGGGGATGCCATCCTTAAGTACATTATAACTCAAGGGTGGGTCATGTGACTTGAAATTCTTTGGTACTCCACTCCAGGGTGGCTGGTGGGCCCAAACAGTACTTTGTGCTCAGTACCTGGGTCACAAGCTAAGGGGCAATCCCCACCAGCAGGAGCTCCCTCTAGCCCCTGCGTGCCCATGTGAGTGGGGGAAGGGCAGCCAGACTGGGCATGGGCCAGGCTCCTACCCTGCCTCCTGCCAGGCCCGGCCAGGGAGAGAGGGCAGAGCAGGTGTAACTTGAGCTCAGGAGGAATTCCCTGCCCTTCCTCCATGCTTTTATTAAAGTAGGGCGGGGAAGGGCAGGCTTCCATGGAAAAATCTCCCAGGCAGCCGCGGGAGGTGAGAAAGCCGCCCTGGGCTGGGAGGGAGTACCGGCCCACTGCAAATAGAAACGGCGTTCAGGCCCGCAGCCCGGGCAGCCCAAGGGCACCGAGGTTCCAGCCTACCCGGCCCGGCACAGACGAGGCTCCAAGGTGGCTCTCTCTCCCCACTCCCAGCCCAATCCTCTCCTCTCCTATCCCGGGCAGGGAGCAGGGTCTTAGAAGACGGGAAAGAACGGAGCCCACTTTTGCCCTGGGGCAATGGAACTGGCGCCTTCACTGTCCTCGCTCAGGAGGACGGTGTTGGGCGACCCTAAAGAGCCAGGGGCGACAGGGTCTCTCTCTCGGTCGCCACCCGGGCGTGGCGAGGCATCCGCGTAAGAGCGCAAGAAAGTCGCCAAAGCGCCCCTGCAACACTAGTCTGCTGCCTCAGCGGTTTGTACCCCTTCCCCCATCCCGGCCCGCCGTGCGCCGCTCTGTGTCACCGGAACCAGAGGCTACCTAGGCGGGAGCGCTGCCCAGCTCCTGCTTCGCCCGCCGTCCCCCCGGAGCAGCCCCCTCCCCACTCGCAAAGAGCGCCACGGCGCCCCAACCCGGCTCTCGAGGAATCAGCTGCCCAGGAGGGAAGAAAGGAGAGGAGGCATAGCCGGGGGGGGGGGGGGGGGAAGCGGCTCCCGGGACACAGGCCGGGGCGGGTCAGTGCCCAAGGTAGGCTGTCGTGGTAGAGGGCGGGCGCGAGCCCTACGCCCTCCAGGAAAAGAAGCGAGCCGCAGCCTGCCAGGTCCCCACTCTTCCCCGCCGTCCCCTGCACAGGGGGCGCGTCTCCGCTCCCTCCACCTCCACGCCCCAGGCTGAGGCCCGGCTCCCCTCCCCCAGGTCCCCAGCCCGCAGCAAGGGGGCAGGGCGGGGGTCCTTACCTCGGCGTGGACTTCTGCGTCTTCGGCCGCTGCGCCGCGGCCCAGGCAGCCCAGAAACACCAGCAGCAGCGGCAGCAGTCGCGGCCGCGCCGCCGCCTCCCGGCCGCCGAGACCACCCGTGCAGCCCAGCCGTCCGGGCGCGCTCCTGTCGCTGCCCATGCTCTCGGCGCCCAGCCCGGCCCGAGGCGCCGCACGCTGGCTTCGCTCGCTCGCGGGCGCCCGGGTCTCGCACGCGCCTCGGAAACTTGCGACGCTCCCTGGCTCCCGGCCCGCCAGGCGCGCAGCGGACCTCTGGCTCCGGGTCCCCGCCGGAGCCGCTCAGGTCCCCTCGGCAAATTCCCAAGCCCGAGGAGACGCGGGCAGGGCAGGTCGGGGCGCGCGGAGCCCGCCGGCGGGAGAGGGGGCCGGCCGGAGCTGCCCGCCGAGGGGTCCCGCAGCCTCGGCGCCCAGCGCTCGGGGCCCGGCCCCCGGGAGCAGGCGCAACTCCGGAGCCTTTGTCTGGCTCAGCGCTCCGGCCGCCCGGTCCCGCGGCGCCCCCTGCGCGCCCAGCTCCCTGTGTCCATGCCCGGGGCCGGGCGCTGCCCGGAGCGCGCGCCTCCGGCCCGGGGACTCCGCTCGCCGCCGGGCCCGGGGCCCCACGCGGTCCCGGGAGGAGGCGCAGGGAGCCGGCGCGCGCTAGCAGGCGAGCGAGCAGGCAGCGGGCGCCCGACGTCCCCGGCGAGTTCGGCGCGGCTGCAGGCGCTCCCAGCACTCCTCCCCGCGCGCCGCGGCCGCCGCCGCTCTTAAAGGGCCAGCGCGCTCCCTGCGCGCGGACCCCGGCGGGGGCCGGGGGCGGTACCGCGGCCTGCGGCTTCCTCGGAGCAGGTGCTGGCGGGAGAGCCCCGGCAGGTGGGTGGCTCTTTCACTCTTCTCTGACAGCGGGAAACCTCCCCAGCGCGCCGCGCATCACTCCCAACCCTGCTTCTGGGGGGCGGGGGTGACCTCCGGCGCGACTCCCCGCGGAGGGAGGCGGCGAGCAAGGCGTGGTCTCCCTGCGGGGGAGGCATGAAGACTCCTCCTCCTCTACCTGGTGCGTGTGGGGATACTGAGGCAGAGGCGGGCGGGAAGGAGGTCTTGGAGGAGGGACCCAAGTGTCCTGTTTTAGGCTAAACAAGAAAAATGTGGAAATTTGTCGGCCCGAGCCCTCTTTTTAAAAACCTGAGGGTGTCTTTGTCGCGTCAGAAACTTCCCTCAGTCGCAAAGCGAGGGGTTGAGCGCCTCGAGGGCGCAGTGGGGGGACGGAGCTCAGGTTTGGGAGGGACGCGGTTCCAGTCCGAGGCCGCCCCTTGGCTGCGGCTTAGACGTGGGCGAATGACTTAGTCTTTCTGAGCCTCCGTGTCCTTATCTAAAATGAGGGGCGAAGGGTTGGGGTTAGGTAAGGCTTCCCGTTCCTGGCCTGGCACAAAATATGTGTCCAAGCACTTTGGCCACTGTTTTGTGCACGTGAAGCGCGACAGCGCGGCTCGACCAGGCGCCGGGCAAACCTTCCCGCAAAGCTTAACGAGCTGGATTCAATTCTAGGACGGAAGCAGCTTGAGGTGGGGTCGGTGTGGACGCTGGAGGCCAGCGCTGGGAGGCCCGGGTCGAAGGTTCGCGAACCCCAGGCGTCCAGGTCAAGGGCAGCCCTGGCGCGGGGGACTGGCCGGCGGGGTCCGGGACGGAGCCCTTCCCTCCTCTCTTCAGCCCCGGAAACGGCCGCTTTCCGTACCTGAGGGCCGTTTCTCCGGAGCAGGCCCTCTGGTCATCCCGCCGGCCTCACCTCCGGAAATCGGATATCGGAGCTGGCAGAGCGCCTGAGAAATGGCCTGTTTGTGCCGACCTGCCAGGTGGAGACAGGCCGGTGGACGGTCCCTGTGCTTGGCAGAGCTTCCTGGGGGGAAAGATGTCGGAGTTTGGAGAAAAGGTGGGTCAGTTTCATCGGTTTCCACGGCCTAACTTCTCTGTGGGGGCGCCTCGCCTGGGAAATGGGTTTCTAAATTCTCGTATTTGAAATTTGCTTTCGGGCAATGTGCAGTGGTCTTCAGAAATGGACAACAGGGTTGTCCCTGTTTAATGACCGCATTGCATTCTTTCACAATGTCTATTCCTGATCAGCTAATTTTGAAAAAAGTTTGTGTTTATGTGGCTACCTAGGAAGGAGAGAAGCCCAGGAACCCTGAGCAACCGTCTTAAGAGGCCTGTGGTGGGACAGGCCTGGTGATTATTTTTTTTCTCTGGAGATTCCTCTCTTGGGTCAATCTGCCTTAAGAAAATTACATCCCCTGTGACCAGATCTTGTGGCTCCCAGTTATTGGTTCTGGCTGCTGCAGGTACTTCGGGGCTCCAAGGTGGGTTCGTACAACCACCTGTCACAAGATGAATGAGTGCCTACCTGGTCTAGCCAGTACCAAAGGCCTGAGGGGACCAGTGGGACTGAGCTGTGTGAACTCTCAACTAGCTTTTACCATTATCCACATTTTCCCAATATTGTTTCATCTATATCCTGACAACCCTCCCTTCTCTCCCCAGATTTTTTTTCTTGGAGTCTTTTGAATTAAAAACCAGACACGGCGTTTCAGACCAGTTTTATTTTGAGATTCTGTTGTGGTGGGAGGGGTTGTACACAAAGCTCTGGTTTAGAAGCTAGGTCACTGGGTTCCTGCCCCAGCATGAATTATTTACAGGGCGACCTCAAGCAAGTTATTACCTCTTTGGGTTTGTTTCCTCATTTGCAAAAGGAGCATTCTGATTCAGGTAGTAGGGAGGTCTCTTGTTGAGTGAAGGAAAGTTGCTGTGGGCTGGAGGTAGGCCTGGGACCTCCCTCCCCCAGCTGCCCCTCCAGGGGCCCCTCAGGCCGTGCACCAGACACACCATCAAAGGTGAGGGAGGCCTTGGGACTGTTGGTGCCAAGACAAGGGAAGAATAAACAAGCAAGCCGAGGTAATTTCCCTCTCCCTTAGAAACAAAGCTGGGGTGGTCTGGAGAGGCTGGGGAGTGCCAGGTGGAAATTGGCCAAATTGGCTGTGAGATGATCATTTCCCTGCCCTGCGGGGAACATCTGAGGACACTGAGGCCAGATGTGTTGATTTTGTACTCTCTCTGGTGTGATAAAATCCCATCAAGAGCATTTCTTTGCACACCCGCCTGCCTGGGGGGGACCCCAGCCTTCTCCAGTCTTCCCTGTCTCTGGAGTCGGCTCCCGGCTTTCTCAGAGCACATCTCCTCTTATGGAAGAGCCCCAGCTGCTTCTGCACTGTCAGCGGGAGCGCTGGCTGGACTGCGGTGCTCCAGAGGCGCACTCAGTGTCTGGGTGCCTGCCAAGCCTGGCTGCCTAGCCTCCTGACCCCGCCCCCTCCACGAATCTCCTGCTTCCTCCATTGCCACCTTCCATTCTCCACTGAAGAGCCAGTTATTGATCTTGGCCCATTTCTCAAACTTGCTGCACTCTAATTCCATCCTCAGCACAGATGGACTCCCTGAGCCACATCCTCCCCCCGGGGACCGGCCCAGTCCTGTCTTCCTGGCCTTGTTAATGGAGGCCCTCCATCGTGCTGCCCCCTGTCCCCTTGAGAAGGGCCAGTGCCCAAATTTTGGGAAGTTCCGAAGCTGGGATGGGGAGTCTTCTCTGTGCACCCTGCCTGCCCCCTAGTGTGAGCATCCTGAGGGCCAGACCCAGCCCAATTGACCCAAGTGCCCAGGTCAGGGCCTGGCACAGAGCAGGTATCAGTTAAGTGCAGGCTGCACAGCCAGAGCTGCTATATTGCTTGCAAGCCAGAAACTATGCCTGGCTTCCTCTCTGTCTCGAGAAGAACCAAGTACTGACCAGTCCGAGTCAGCAGATCGATGCGGTGAGGGTGGGGGAACAAGACGAACAAGACACAGGTTGTGAGTTCCTGGGTTTTCCAGTGCAGTGACTGGCAGCCTGGTCCAGGAAAGGCAGAGTTGAAGGGAGCATCATGGGAGCCAGAGCGACAGGCCCCGTGAGCCCGCCTGCCCAGAAGGCAGTGTGCCAGGGCTGCCCCGGAGCTGGACTTAAGGCTAGGGCTGAGTCAGGCTCTTACTTCTGATTTCTCATGTGACCCCAAGAAGTGATGTGACCTGTTCTTCCATAAAAGCGGAATCTTCATTCCCACCCTGTTTAATTTTCAGTGGGGTTATTGGGAAGAATAGAAGGTCCTAGGACCCTTAGTAAGTGGCATAGCAGTATAAGGTCGAAATGTCTATGCTTACCCTGGCGAGGAATGGGCTGGTGACCCCCTGCCATGTGCCAAGCCCTGGGCCGGATACAGTATGTGCGACCTCTGGGTGCAGGCCTGGCAGGCCAGGTAACTCCACCTTCCTTTTACCAAGGCATCATTAATGCTCCTCGAGGCCACCTTAGAGGTCAGAGCAGAGATTCCTAAGAGTCCTCCTAAACTGTGAAGCACAGCCAGAGAGGGTGGGAGAGAGGAAAGTTATTTTCCACTGTGTTGAATACAAGCAGTCCAAAACAAGATCCAACATAAAAAATGCAATTTTTATTTGTTGAACATAATTTAAAACTATAACATAAAAAGAGTTCTTCATCCGTCACCAGCAATCCAGATGACAACTGGTCCTTTGCCCTAAGAAGGGCTTGATCAAAAAATAAAAATCCTGTACATCCCCTGGCCCCGCCTCCATGGTCCCCCTCAGAAAGCTCGCAGGCCACAGCAGGGGGGGAGGCTACAGGAGGAGAACTTTGGCTGGGGGAAGGCCCCTCTCTACCTCTTTGGGAAAGCTGACTGGGAAGCGGGAAGCCAGAGGTCACTGTGCGTTGGAGGCCTGGCTTTCGGCCACCGGCCTGGCCAAAATGAAACATCTGCTCAAGTCTCCCCAGGCACCTGGCTGGGGGCGGGTGGGAGGAAGGAATGGAGAAAACTGGTGCTGAACCACAAATTAGCACCCTGTACCTTGGCCCGGAGATGGCCTCTGCTGGCACAGGAGGGGGGTGAGATTAAAAGTAAATAAATAAAAGCCACACACTTCAAAGAAGGAGGGTGACAGACCCACTGAAGCACCCTATATCCTGGCTTCACCAGGGATGAGGCAGGGCATGAGGCCAATGGCCTCAAAATGCAAACGGTGAAGTGGGGGAGGGGAGGGAGGGGCTAGTCATTAGAGGGACTACAGTGGGGATTCTGGCTGGGTGTGGGTGGGCTCACCAGTGACCCCAGTGTGTTTTTTTTTTTTTTTTGCATAAACACCACAAAGCAAGATTTAAGATGCCCAGGCTGCCCTCTACTGGCAATTTGTGGGAATGACCACAACACAGCAGCTTTCAACCTGCAACCCAAAGGGCCAGGACAGAGAGAACGAGCCCCCAGGGAGGATAAGGAGTGGCTACGCCTCCTGCCAGGCTGAAGGCAGGGCTGGGGCCTCCTAGCAGGAGGCTAGAAGCATCCCAGGCGGTTCTAGCCAGCTTCTCCACCTCTGTCTGGCCTGCCGAGGGGCCTGGGAAAGGCATGCCCCTGGTGCTCACTTCAAAGGCATCGAGAAGAACTTGTTCCCAGACTTGCAGCGGACATGCTCAGTGAGCACATGCAGCAGCATCTCAGCATCTTCAAACTCATCCACGATTTCCTTAAACCAGCAGCAGGGAGAGGACAGGTACGTTAAAAAAAATCTTGGACCCAGAGGCACTGCAAACAAAACCAGCCTGCCCAACTCCTTCGGAGGCAGAGTGACCCAGAGGCTATGCAGGCTCCAGGCTCTGCATTAGTTATCTCGTCTCATCACTTCTGTAATCTTGTGAGGTCAGTCCTGTCATTTCAACTTAACAGATGAGGCCACGGATGCTTAAAGCCCTGGGTTACAGAAACCAATAAAAGCAGGAAGGGGACCCAGGTCTGCTGGGGCCAGAAACCAGAGCTCTTTGCCACCTCTAGCATCATCAGGCCGAGAGCGAGGGGCTTCTTGCTGACAGGCTGTATTCAGCCTGCACATGTTTTCTTTGGCTTACATGTTTTTTAAAAATCCAAATTAGTTTGCCAACATTTGAAAATTGGGAGATTACACATAAATATAAATATAAATACATAGATATCTGTATTTCCGACTTCTCTCGAAAAATAGAAGTGTTAGCAATACTAGGCCCACATTCCCGAATGGCCAAACTCCCTGCTGGCCCCCCTGCCGGAGGCGGATGCAGTTCACTGTTCTCCTCCAAGGGCACAGATGGGACAGTGAAACATTTCACCTACTTATCAAAATATGATAGGCTCTGAGGGCTCGATGTTCCATATACCTAGCACATTTCACTCATTTCCAGTATCTGCCAGACTCAACCCTTTGACCTCTGGGTGGGAGGTGAGGACTCCAGGGGAAGCAGGCAGCCTCCTTACAGATCAGTGTTCTAGAGCAGTGCTCTCACATTTCAATGTGCACATAAATCCCTAGAGATCTTGTTAAAATGCAATTCTGGGCGTGGTGGCTCACGCCTGTAATCCTAGCACTCTGGGAGGCCGAGGCGGGCGGATCGCTCAAGGTCAGGAGTTCAAGACCAGCCTGAGTAAGAGCGAGACCCTGTCTCTACTATAAAATAGAAAGAAATTAATTGGACAACTAAAAATATATGTAAAAAATTAGCCGGGCATGGTGGCGCATGGCTGTAGTCCCAGCTACTTGGGAGGCTGAGGCAGAAGGATTGCTTGAGCCCAGGAGTTTGAGGTTGCTGTGAGCTAGGCTGATGCCACGGCACTCTACAGCCCGGGCAACAGTGTGAGACTCTGTCTCAAAAAAAAAAAAAAAAATGCAATTCTGATTTCTTTGGTCTGGGGTGGACCAAAGAGTCTTCATTGCTAATAAGCTTCCAGGTGCTGTGGATTCTGCTGGCCCGGAGACCACAGCTTGAGTGGCAAGGTAAGGTGCTAGGGTCTCCTGCCATGTCATTTGCTTCCCAGGAATTCGGGTTTGGACGCCTAATCCCCCCCCCCCACCCAAGATCCATCCCATCATTTCCGGAGTTCAGCACCCTCTGTTCCCAGCCTGAGCATTCACCTGTAGTTCCTGCAGGCACTGCCCTTCCAGCTGGAGACGTGCATCACCCACACACCAGGCCAGGCTGATGTGGAACGAAGGGTCCTGGAGAGGAAAAGCAGGGAGGCAGGCCCCACCATCAGAGCGGGTCTGTGACAGAGCTGTCGTGGTATCCCTGTTGCATCCCTGGCCTGCCCTGTGGGAGACTAGACCCTCAGTGTTGATCCCAAGCACCCTCCACGACAGACAAAACAGTCTAGGGTTGGTCCCTGCTACAGAATTTGGGCTTCCCCCAAATTCATGAAGCCCTAACCCCTTATGTAATAGTATTTAGGAATGGGGCCTTTGGGAAATAATTAGGGTTAGATGAGGTCATGAGGGTGGGGTCCTCATGATGGGATTAGTGCCCTTATAAGAAAACCAGAAAGCCTGTGCACTCCAATCTCTCTCTCTGTCTCTGTCTCTCTCCTCTACCACCATGGGAGGACACAGCTAGAAGGCTGCTGTCTATAAGCCCTCAGCAGAAACCAACCATGCTGTCACTCTGATCTTGGACTTCCAGCAACCAGAACTGTACAAAACTAAATTTCTGTTGTCTAGGCCACCCAGTCTACGGTATTCTGCTATGGCAGCTGAGCTAAGGCAGCCCTGTTCTCACAGGCTTTCCTTAAAATTATCATAGAGGGAATCTTTAAATCTGGGGACATGGAAGAAAATCCAGGCTCTTACTCTATTTTCTGGTCTAGGACATTTCAGTAGATGCCATACTTTTCAGATGAAATGAACAAAACCCAAAATGTCTAAAATTTTGCAGAAACAATAGTTATATCCATTCAAATTCATACTTACATACCTCAACATGGTTTTAAAAAATATATCAAATAAAACTAATGGCCCTTTCAAACCTTGATAGTCAACTTAGAGTCCAGGTACCTTTGGAGGGCACGGGGCAAGATGCAGGAAGGCATGGGAAGCTACAGTCCCTCTTCCTGGAGCATCTATTTTTTTGGACAACTACTTCTTAAAAACAAACATGGATACATTATGGAGTAGAAGCACATAAGATAGAACACAAGATTTCTAAGAAATGTTAGACTTTCGGGTGGGCTGCACCTGACCACACCTCAGATCCCTCACCTAACAGGGGCGTGTGTCCTTTGAAGGCTGACACTGGGGACACCCCACACAGGAAAGTGCTGAAGGCTCTTCACCTTCGCCTCTCATGAGGGCTGCTTTAAGGCTGGTTTTATCCTAGTTACAGATGGGCCAACGGGGAAGCAGCAGCCCTGTTCATTACCTGGTAGAAAGTGGTAAGGCTGAACTCCTCCATGACTCTGTCCACCTCTGAAACCAGGCCCAGGAGCTGGGCATGCCCTGAGGTGACCTCAAGGCCAACAAAGGTCCTGGGGAGAGGAAGAAGAGGCGACAGCACAGGCATGAGATGCAGCCTCTGAGAACACGAGCATCCGAGCTACGGCAGAGGACGCGCCAGAGGCCTGGGCCGTGAGCCCCACCCTGTCACCCTTGTAAGCTTGCTGTCCTGGCCCACGAGCCAACCCACTCAGCCCTCCTCCTCTGTCTTTAAGCCTTCCTCCCCCAGTTCTAACCCACATGTCTCTCCTCCCTCCCTGCGACTGCCAAGTCTACGAACCCAGAAGTTTCTGCGTCCCTGTTCTGTCATTGCTCATGTTGCAACCAACGCTTCTTCTCAAGGACTTTGCTTTCCACTTCTGCTGTCCCTGCCCCATAAGCACTCAGACACATTCTCTCTCATCTTTAAATACCTCCCTGAGCCCCTATCTTCAGCCAGCCCCCACCCTGTTCTCAGGAAAACTTCTCAAAAGATGGTTTGTTTGCCTCTGCCGTCTCGACTTCCTCACCTCCCATCCTCAACCCGCTTTGTTGGAAGTGCTCCTGTCAAAGTTGCCCATGATCTGCATGGTACCTAATCCAACAGACACTTCTCTAGCTGCTATCAACCGCTCAGCCATGTCCGACACCGTTGACTCTTCCCTCCTTCAAACCTTTTCCCCCTTGGCTTCCGAGACACCACACACTACGCAGTCCTGGTTTGATCTTATCTCTGGCTTCCTGCTTCAGTCTCCCCTGCCACCCTCTTGTCTCTCCAGCCCCCCAGCCCAGAAGGGCTGCAGAACTCATTCCTCAGCACCCCCGGTCTTCCCCATCTGCACTCGCCAGCAGTGACCTCACCCAGGCCCACCTCGCCACACAGGCCGATGACACCCACATTTCTACCTCCAGCTTGCCCCTCTCTGGGATACCCAATTGCACATGTGACATTTCTACCTGGGGGTCTCATAGGCAGCAAAACCTAATAGCATAAACAGGGGCAAAGCAGAACTTTTGATTTTAATCCCACCCATGTTCCTATCACAGAAAATGGGGCCAAACCCCAAAATCAACTTTAACTCTTCCCCTTACTTCGCATAAATCCAATCCACTGGTGATTCTGGTTGATTCGGCCTGTAGTGCATCTCAAATGTGTCCACTTCCTGGCTCTTCCACTGCCATCACCCTAAGCCAGGCCACCCACTGGCCCCTGCCCTGGACAATGACACCTGCCTCCTTTCTGGTTTCCCTGCATCCAGCCTTGCTGCCTGTATCCCTTCTCCAGACTCTGGCCATGGACACAGACACAATCTAGCCAGACCGACATCTGCAAACACAAATCAGATCATGCCTCTCCTCTGTTCTGATCCCTCCAATGGCTTCCATTACGCTGAAAATCCAAACTCCTTACTTGACCTTGAAGGCCCTGCATGAGCTACCCTGCCCCACTCATCTCCCGCCACTCTCCCGGGTTCCACCTCGCTGGCCTCCTCAAACATGCCGAGCTCTTCCCTGCCACGGAATCACTGTGTCTGCTGCGTCCTCTGCTTGAAGCTCTCGTGGCAAAGCTTTTCCCAAGGCTGCTCCTCGGGTCACCATCAAATGCCATCTCCCTGGCCACTTGCCTGGTACCCTCCTTTGCCACCTGCTCCTGATTATTGATCATATCACACTATAGTTACTAACATTCTCATCCACTTGCTTCTTGTCTCCTGCAGCCGGAGCTGTGTCTGCCTTTTCACTGTTTAATCTTCAGCGTACGGCAAGGGCCCGGCATGCGTGGGTGCTGACAAACTCGTGCAGGTGGAATGAATGAGCGAAGGAGCCCTCCTTTCAGAAGTGAAGTGGATCAGACAGGGAGGCTCGCTTTGAAGTCTTGATAATAATAATTTCTTCCAATGTTCATCTAATGCTGTACTACTTTTAACTTTTCAAAGCCCCCTCTGGGCTCATTTGCACCTCACAGCTGCCCAGTGATGGGTGAATGAAGGTGGGGCGTGTGTCGGTGTGGAAACGGCAGGTCGCAGAGGTGAAGGTACAGGCCTAATGTCGCAACTGGGGACGGAGCTGGACAGGAACAGGCTTTCTGACTTTCACAGGCTTTTTTCACTAAACCAAGATGTTTTTCTCAGCTTCTGTGCCTCCCCTCCCTCCTTCCCTGGTTAGTTTTCTTAATGAAAGGTTCAGATTCGGGAACTTCCATCTTCGTAGTCATAGAGTTGGTTAAAAACAAACAAAAAGCTGGGGACAAACAAGTCCGGAAGCAAAGCACCTTCTCGAACTTTGCACCAAAGAATCTCCTTCAGGTAGTGACTGGGGGTGGGGATGGGGGACCCACCTGGTTTTCTCTTGATTGGTATAAATCTTTACCCGGTTGGCAGTGAAGAAGAATCTGAAATTTAGAAGAAGAAAAAAAAAAGCCTAAAAAAAGAGTTTATGTTAAAAATAGCCCTTTGAAAATACAGTTAACTCATTTTATACTTAATATTGACACCCCATTATAGAGGAGGTAGCTTGAACCCAGTCCAAGTGACGCATAGCAGCTTCATCTGATGCTAGCAAAAATTTCACTTTGCTTATAGCCATTCATTCCAATGAACAATTTGAGACCATCTCAACTTTACTGATGGGAACTGACTCTTATTCATTAGGTAGGTGATAGTAGATCATTTTTTCTTTTTTTTTTTTGAGACAGAGTCTCACTCTGCTGCCCAGGCTAGAGTGAGTGCCGTGACGTCAGCCTAGCTCACAGCAACCTCAAACTCCTGGGCTCAAGTGATCCTACTGCCTCAGCCTCCCGAGTAGCTGGGACTACAG
>CAUYRT010094479.1:0-49565 GCA_963574885.1 Lepilemur ruficaudatus | reverse complement strand
GGCTAGAGTGAGTGCCGTGGCATCAGCCTAGCTCACAGCAACCTCAAACTCCTGGGCTCAAGCGATCCTACTGCCTCAGACTCCGGAGTAGCTGGGACTACAGGCATGCGCTACCATGCCTGGCTAATTTTTTCTGTATATTTTTAGTTGTCCAATTAATTTCTTTCTATTTTAAGCAGAGACGGGGTCTCGCTCTTGCTCAGGCTGGTTTTGAACTCCTGACCTTGAGCGATCCGCCTGCCTCGGCCTCCCAGAGTGCTAGGATTATAGGCGTGAGCCACCGCGCCCGGCCGAGAAAGTGGTTTTAAAAAGTGGGTTCCTCAGCCAGGATTGGCCATAATATAACATGTCAGTGCAGCACAACAAAGGACGCACTCATGCCACATGTCCCCTGTGTGCTCGCTGGAGACTTCACTTCATATATGGAGGCTCCTCCCTCTGGAGAGTTGCCTCCACCTTCTGGAATGGTGCTGGTCTCCAGGAGAGGAAAGGGAATATAGCAACATACAGAGTGGTCCTTAAGGGCTTCTGCTGAGAATGACACAGGTTACTAACACTCCCATTTCATACAACAAAGCAAGTCACACGGTCATGTCTAACTTCAAGAGGGTGGAAAAGAGCCATTTTACTGTGTGTTGGGAAGGAGGGACATTAGCTTTCCTAGCACTGCGGGAAAATCTAAATGAACGTGGACTCCTTGGAACAGGAACAACAACTTGAGAAGTTAAAAAAACATAATAACAGCATAGAATTAAAAAACCCCCACAACAACAATAATACAAGCAGACAGGGGACAGATAAAATTTAAAGCATCAAAATGTACCACCTGGGAGAGGGCAGACATTTGAAAAACTTTAGTGTTTGATCATTTAAGCACATATCTTTTAATTTCTTGGATAATCACTACAAAATAGAAACAAACTGTTTTTAGAGCGAGAGATGGGTAGAAATGATAAACTGTGAGAGGAGAGGAAAAATTATATTACAATAGCCCCCCTCCCCCGCCCTGCCACCTTATCCACTGTTTTGCTTCCATAGTTTTAGTTACCTGTGGTCAACCATGGTCCAAAAAAATCAAATGGAAAATTTCAAATAACCGATTCATAAATTTTAAGTTGTACACCATTCTGAGCAGTGTGATGAAATCTCACACCGTCCCGCTCAGTCCTGCCTGGGGATGTGAATCATCCCTTTGTCCAGTGTCCCCATGCCATATATGCCACCTGCCTGTATGTCACTCAGTAGCTGCCTCACAGATCCACTGTCTCAGTATTGTAGCACTTGTGTTTAGGTCAATAGTAGCCTCAGGAGAAGTCATGATGCCTATGTCATTCACTTCACTTTATCTCATCTTGTATCTCTCATCATCACAAGAAGGGTGAATACAGTATAGTCAGATATTTTGAGAGAGAAAGACCATACTCACATAACTTTTTTTTTGAGACAGGGTCCGCTCTGTCACTCAGGCTGAGTGCAGTGGCAAAATCATAGCTCACGGTAACTTCAAATTCCAGGGCTCAAGTGATCCTCCCACCACAGCCTTCTGAGTGGCTGGGACTACAGGTGTTCACCACCATGCCTGACTAATTTTTTTAATTTTTTTTGTAGAGATGAGCTCTCACCATGTTGCCCAGGCTTGTCTCAAACTCCTGGCCTCAAGTGATCCTCCCACCTTGGCCTCCCAAAGTGCTGGGATTACAGGCATGAGCCACCATGCCCAGCTCAGATAACTTTTATTACAATATATTGTTATAATTATTTGATTTTTTTATTACTGTTAATCTTTTACTGTGCCTAATTTATACATTAAAATTTATCATATGTATGAATGCATTGGAAAAAATATATTGTATCTATATAGGATTTGGCACCATCTGTGGTTTCAGGCATCCAGTGGAGGTCTTGAATCATATTCCCCACAGATAAAGGGGAATACTATAGTCGGGCTTCTCCAGAGAAATAGAGCCCATAGGATGTACATGTATTATAGAAGAAACATATTATAAAGAATTGGCTCATATGAATAGAGAGTCTGGGAAGTCCATATCTGCAGTGTGGGTCAATAGTCTCAAGTCTCAAAACCTGGGAAAGCTGATGGTGCAGTTCCAGTCTGAGGGCCAGCAGCCTGGAGACCCAGGAGAGTTGATGGTGCAGATGAAATCTGAAGGCAGTTAACTGGAGAATTCTCCCTTACTTGGGGAATGGTCAGTCTTCTCACTCTATTCAGACCTCCAACTGATTGGATGAGTCCTACCTACATTATGGAGGGCAATCAGCTTTATTCTACTAATTAAACATGTCATTATCATCCAAAAAACACCCTTGCAGAAAAACCCAGAATAATGTTTGGGCAAACATCTGGGCACCCTGTGGCCCAGTCAAGTTAACACATAAAATTAACAGGCACAAAAATATATAAAGCAGATGAGACAGATAGAAAGGTAGATTTGATCCCATATATATCAGTAATTACATTACACGGTATGTTGCAGTTAAAAGAGATCTGCTGTGAACTCTCTTCCCAACCTGACCACTTCCAAGGAAGCCTGCATCTATTGGAGGTGATGTTCACTCTACAGAGGACCCTGGGCCTAACTTCTTTCCCAGAGAATTGAAATTTAGTATGCGGATTTGCAAGCCTAGCAATAAGAATTGCTGCTCCCTCAAGGCTTCTCTGGAATGTCATCTTGGATGAGTCAGGCTTTCTCAACATGTAAAAGTACTATTTCAGTTTTTAAATACTGGATTCTCTTATCTCCCAGGCGAGGACGGCACTCCTACTCTCTGTTCAAACCATGTTGTTAGTGGAGTGGAAAACTCATGTGCCTGCTTTTAAATATTTGTGCCTTGGGAGCATTGAAGATGATGGCAGCAACCATCAGTCTATTAATTTTAGCTCCCTCTGCTGTTTCAGCAACATAGGTCATTTAAAAAACAACGACCAAATAAATAAATAAATAAAAAATACTACAAGAAAAAAAGAAAACAAAACACTGAAGAACTCTTGAGGAGAGGGAAAGGATAGAAACTGATTTGGACCCAGTAAGCAATATCAGTTAGATTTAGTTTTTAAAAAGAAGCAATCTTTGGCCAAGCACGGTGGCTCACACCTATAATCCTAGCACTCTGGGAGGCCGAGGGAGGAGGATTGCTGGAAGTCAGGAGTTTGAGACCAGCTTGAGCAAGAGTGAGACCCTGTCACTACTAAAAATAGAAAAAATTAGCTGAGTGTGGGGGTGCACACCTATAGTCCCAGCTACTCAGGGGGCTGGAGGCAGGAGGATCCCTTGAGCCCAGGAGTTGGAGGTTGCTGTGAGCTGTGATGATGTCACTGCATTCTAGTCCAGGGGACAGAGCGACACTCTCTTTCAAAAAAAAGAAAGAAAGAAACTGGTGGGCTGGATATGAAATAAAATATTTACATAATGTCAAAGTATCTCCTTATAAAATATTTATTAATCAAAAAGGTAAAAAATAGTATCCTTACAGGTGAGAAATCTAGCTACCTTAACCACATGTTCAAAGTTAAGGTCACCAGTAGTGGGAAGAGTAGACATCGTGTGCTTTCTGATGGCCTACGCTGAGGACACGGTACTGCGTCCGACATATTCCTGCCAAAAATACGTAACCTGAATCTAATGATAAAACAATGGACAAACCAAAACTGCAGAACATTCTACAAAATATCTGGCCTATACTGTTCTAAAGGTCAGGTCTTGCAGGACAAACAAAGACTAAGGAAGTGTTCGGGTTAAAGACCAAAGAGATGATAACAAAGTGCAAGTTTGATCCTCGAGCAAAAAAACCATTTTTCTCTTTGACATAAGGGTATTTGAGAAAAATGGTAAAATCTGAAAAGGTCTGTGTATTAGAAAATACTACTGTATCCACGTTAATTTCCTGATTTTGATCATTGTATTGTGGTTACATAAGGGAACGTCCTTGGTTTTAGGAAATTTCCACTGAAGTCTTCAAGAATAAAGGGGCCTGTGCTCACTTTGGGAGAACATATACTGAAATCGGAAAGAATAAAGGGACATAATATCTCCATCTATCTCTCAAATGGTTCAGAAACACGGATACAGTCAGTACTCCCTCTTTGACCCCGGGGGAAACCTTCCAAGACCCCTGTGGATGCCTGAAATCACAAATAGTACCAGAGCCCGTATAGGCTATGTTTTTCCTATACATACATGCCTATGATAAAGTTTAATTTAGCAACTGGGGACAGTAAGAGATTAACAACAATAATGAGGTAGAATAGTTTAACAATGTACTGTGATAACAGTCATGTGACTGTGTGTGCTCACGCTCGCTCTCCCTCAAAATATCCACTGTATTTACCTATTTTCAGACCATGGTTGACTTGAGTAACTGAAACCACAGAAATAAAATCAGGGAAAGACAGAGAGAGAGAGATTGGGAGAGAGACAGAGAGTGATAGAGGGAGGATGATTAAAGTAAATATAAGATAAAATACAAGTGTAACATTTGGTAAATCTAGGTGAAGAGTATAAGGGACTTCGTTGTACTATTTTTGCAATTTTTTGTAGGTCTGAAATTATTTCAAAATGAAAATTAATAAAAGAAATGACCTTATGAAATCCATCACTGTACTTGTCATGGGAGGTTTAAACCTCCTTCCATCCCCGTTGTGAAACTTCATATGGGCAGATTGTTGCAGTTAAAAGCTAGCTTTCAGTTATTTGATTTTTCCCAAAGACTGTATAACTTCTCTTTTTGCCTATTGAAAGTGAGTAACTATTTCTCT
The DNA here is from genome assembly GCA_963574885.1 of Lepilemur ruficaudatus. Taxonomy (NCBI): domain Eukaryota; kingdom Metazoa; phylum Chordata; class Mammalia; order Primates; family Lepilemuridae; genus Lepilemur; species Lepilemur ruficaudatus. Next base: position 44,794 of record CAUYRT010094479.1, on the reverse strand, counting down.
TTTAACTTTGATTTCCAGAAAGCACAGAGCTAAATTTCTAGTGAACTCTAGTAACTATATAGGACCCTGTAAAAGATTCTGTGTTCTGTGCACCCCCATTGATTCTTTGCCTGTATTTCCCTAGTCCCGTCGCCTTTTTTTGTTTGTTTGTTTATGTTTCATCTGCCACAATCCTCTGTGGACCAAGGAGGGCATGCATTGGACATCTCTAGATTCTAGACTGTGTTCTCTGTACTTTTAATTCTCTATCTTGTTTTGTTCAATGTTGTTTCATGATAACTTTGATAAGGAAAAAAAAAACTTCCTGGCCAGGGCTGTGTGGACTCAGCACATTCTTCTCACTGGGCCCTCTGGGTTCCTCCCATGTCCCAAAGCCGTGCAGTCAGGTGCACCGGCACCTGTCTGTGGTCGCATGCGAGTGTGTGTGGGTGTGTGCACCTGCGACAGGATGGCTCCTGGTGAGGCTGATGTCCGCCTGGGCCCTGAGCTGCAGGGACAGGCGCCGGCCACCCTGACCCTGGACTGGAATAAGCAAGCACATACGTATTTTATTTGTTTTGGTTAATCTTTCCTAAATGCATAGCTCACATTTATTTCACTGTTTGATATTAGAAGTGTTTTGGGTCTTCAAATGTTTGGCATTTTTTTGTTGTTGTTTGTTTGTTTGTTTGTTTGTTTTTTGAGACAGAGGCTCACTCTCTTGCCCGGGCTAGAGTGCCGTGGCGTCAGCCTAGCTCACAGCAACCTCAAACTCCTGGGCTCAAGCGATCCTCCTGCCTCAGCCTCTCAAGCAGGTGGGACTACAGGCATGCGCCATCACGCCCGGCTAATTTTTTCTGTTTTTAGTAGAGATGGGGTCTCACTCTTGCTCAAGCAGGTCTCAAACTCCTGACTTCAAGTGATCCGCCTGCCTCGGCCTCCCAGAATGCTAGGATTACAGGCGTGAGCCACCGCACCCGGCCTCAGCCTCTTGGCGTTAAGCCAAAAAGCAAGAGCACGTTTCTGAGAGTCCTGCTGAATGTCATTGCACACTACCAGCGTTTAGTAGGGCTAGACCAAACGTTACAAAGGCACATGAACGTTGCATTTCTGCACTTCCATTTGTTTGTAATCTCACATTTTCCACGTCCTTAGGGTTAGGGTGGCTTGGAGGAAGGATAATGCATTTACTGTGGTTGTGTTCAGAGTTCAGGGAGAGGAAGGCTTCTAGGAGGAGGACATTGGTCTTGAGCCGTATGTTGAGGGAGGTGAAGGCACAGAGGAGCAGGCTGAGTATTTCGGGTTGAGGGGGCACCGAGGCAGCGCCAACTGTGCACAGAGTGAGGACGCAGAAGAAGCTGCTTTGCAACTCCTTGAGGCCTTCCCGGCTACGTCTCTCTCCCCCTTCTATACAGGCTGATGCTATTTGTGACGCTCGTCTCCTGCAACTCGTCAGCCAGCAACATTTGCTGAGATAAAGGCCATCTGTTCTGACTGCCGAATGCCAAGTTGTAGGGATCTCCCAAGGAACACAAAACAAAAAATGAACTTACTTCAAAGAAGCCAGATCTGACGTGGACCCTTAGAGGCTTTCACTGCCCTTGACCTTCAGTGGACGTCCAGAAGCGGCGAGGATGGTATTCCAGCCTTCCCAGGAGAGTACAGTCTTCTATTGGGTCCAGGTCCCACTGTGTAAGCCACTGTGTCCTTTTCGACTGAGGGAAGACGCCCCCTTGTCAGCACAGCGTGGGGAGCACCCAGGGAACTGAAATGACATGTGTTCAGAGGCAAGAAAATGCCAGCAGTTTGTAAAGTGTGTAATGGAAGGACACGTCAGCCCGGGCGAGTCAGAGGCGATCTAGAATGAACGGATCCGCAGTGAAACGGGAATAACACTCGTGTCTGCCCCACGTGGAGGTTAGAGAGGCCGGGCAGGTATGAAGAAGGAGCTTCGCTGCGCAGCTCAGCAGAAGGACGGGGCAGGAAGCTGGGGCCGGTGGGAGACTAAGAAGGGCTTTCAGGTTTTCAGTTTCGTTATCAAGAGGAGATACTAGAGCGTGCTTGTTTGCTGAAGGAATGACCCAGCAGATAAAAACCGATGATGCAAGAGAGAAAGGGGTCACTGCAGAAGCCTTTGACACCCTTAGAGGCGATGGGATGTAGAACCCAAGTGAAGAGGTGGGCCTGGGTAAGAGCAGAGGCATTTTATACCGTACACCGCGGCCGGGATGGTGGCTGTGCTGGTGGGAAGATGAGCTACTTAAAGGAAGTTTTCCTCCAAACAAAGAGTGGTATTAATCACAGGCATTAATACGCACTCTCACAGGGAAAGGGGACATGGAACTTAGGATATGGGTGAGAGAGGCAGGTGAGGGGACGGGCACATGCCGTGGGGACTTCGGGGTCTCACAGTAGCAGGTGGACTCTGAGTGTCTGTGCCACTGGAGGAGGTGACCAGATGAGAGGTGGGAAGTGGAGTCCCCACACTTTGTAGTCTGAGGACCGCTGTCTGCGGTAGAGCCGCAAGGTTTGAGTTGATGACTGCTCACCCAAATCTTTTACGTAAGTGCCCACAGGTTGCCTGTTCCTGATCTAAATTGTAAATTCTGGATGAAACCAAATTCTGTTGAGTCAGTCAATGCAGATCAAAAAAGGATGGTTCCCACCAGGGAGAGGAGTTAAGAAAATTGCTAAAGAAGCTGCCCAGCCCAGTGGCCTCAGGAAGAGGGGCAAGTTCCTGCAGCCAGACTTAGACGTGGGGTCAAGTGTTTGCCTGGCAGCCAGCCCTGGGCCCACTGTCCAGGCGGAGCCGCCCGACAGGCTTTCCCTACTGAAACACTGTCACTCGGCATTTCTTTCAACAGTAAGTAAAATCACTGAATGTGGAAAAGCAAAATGATTTAAAGGTGAAAATTGAAAAGATGAAGGGAATTTTAAACTGATTCTCGACTGCTTCAGAATGACGTTTGTCCTTTCGCTTAAAGGATCATCACATGGGTGCAGAAATGGAGTGTATTTTTTATTTTAATCACTGACTCAACACAGTAGTAAAGTAGGTGTCCTGCTCTAAAGCGTGACGCGGTTAGAATGACTCAGAGGCACAGCCCAAGTGGGAAATAGCGTACAACAAATTCTGCAGCTTATTAACCAGCAGGAGGCTTCAGTAAAAGGCACGATTTTGCTCTATGCTGAACCAAATAGGATTTTAAAGAGTTTACTTGCTGATAATGTAAACTGGTAGTTTTTTGTTATTAATATTAATGTTGTTGTTTTCAATCTCAGACTGAATTCTCCAGGACTCTGACCGTGTTAAATGTTGGTGCCGGACAAAGGGCTCTGGACACTCTGACTAGCTGATTGGTAGCATTCACCATACCGTGATTCTGCCCCCCTTGGTCCAATCTAAGCTCTGTGCTGGTTGAATACAAGATCATTTGATCTGATTCCATTGAAACCCTCACGAACGTTAAAGTCAAGCAGCAACTTGGGATTTAGAAAAGAGGTTTTCAGGTTTTTAAAATAGAACTCACAGTAGATTTTATATCACAACCCAGTACTTAAATAAACATACTCATTCTATAACAAGCCAAAAATGTTTTACAAACAGTATCTCCTCTTGGAACATGTACTCCATTCTGATCAATATATTCTATTCTGTTCATTGAAAAAGATGTTGCTAAAAACCTACTAAATTGAATTTCTATCCACTAATGGGTTGTGAATCAGCTTGAAAAACACAGGTTTAGAGAACGTATTTTTCTCTATTTTAATTATGTAGTAGAATGATAGCCAAGATTTTATAAACTGGACACCATTTTGACATTGATATTCAAGGACACCTGATTAGAACAAAGGTGGAAAAGATACTCATTTAAAAAAATAATATCTACCACTTATTGCCCACTCTCATGGCCATTACAATATTACACTCTTCATAAACATTTTCTCTAATCTTCGCGACAACCTTGTAATTTAGGACCCTGTTATTCCCGTCAAGGGGAGAACCCCACCCACACAGAGGACGGCGAGAAACAAGACTGCAGAGGAGAGGACAAGGCAAGCAGGCAGACTGACTTGGTGCTAGCGCCACAGGTGCCGGCGGTAGAGGAGACTCAGCGGCCCAGCGTGAGACATCCGTTGCTCGCAGCCAGCAAATGACAGCAGCTCAGCAGGACAGAGCCAGTTTCCCTGACCCCAACTCCCATGGGATGGGCCAGATGGCAGCTCCGTATGTGGGCCAAGGGCTCAGCACCTTGGATAGCAAGTGGCAACAAGCCAGTCTCCACCCTGTGGGACGGGCAGTGGCATGGCCATTGTGCTGCGGCTGCCTCTGTGACTAGCTACATGAACCGCTACAGGTCAGAGGACGGTGTGCCTTGCAGTTTGGATACTTGGCATGGACACACAGGGTCCTCGGGGCCCAGGGTGGCTGCTTCTCCCAACGAGTCTTTATAGTTGAGGTACCTGAGGCTGAGAGACGTCACTTTCTTAAATTCACACAAATAATGTGGCATCTACCTTACTCTGATTCAAACGTTCTTTTTGATCCCATATCTAATCTGGTGTCTTTCACCCAGGGAATACCTAAAGATATTAACCGATAATTATGGGCAAGTAATGATACAAAACATTAATTATCCTTGTATGTGGATCACTTCCCACGTAGGAAAGCACCCATGTGGGAACAATTCCTAGAAGTTGAATTTCTGGAACAAAGGCCTTTGTAATTTTGATAGACATTCCTGAATTGCCCTTCATAAAGGTTGCACAGTTACACCCAAACTGGGAGAGGTGGCTCACGTCTGTAATCCCAGCACTTTGGGAGGCTATGGCAGGAGGATCACTTGAGGCCAGGAGTTTGAGACCAGCCTGGGCAACAGGGCAAGACACATCTCAAAAAAAAAAAAAAAAAGCCAGGTGTGGGTGGCACACACCTGTAGTCCCAGCTACTCAGGAGGCTGAAATAGGAAGATCTCTTGAGCCCAGGAGTTTGAGGTTGCAGTGAACTATGATTAAGCAATCGCACTCTAGCCTGGGTGACAGAGTGTGAGGGAACCTGTTTCCTCACACCTTCAAAAACAGTGTCATCAAACTGTTCAGGAGAAAAATGGAATCTCACTGCAGTTTTAATTTCTATCACGAGGGTGTGCATCTTTCTAACAGCCATTTCCTTTACTGAAATTGTCACGTACTTTGCTCATTTTTTATTAAGTTGTCCTTTTTCTTATTTTTAAGAGATTTCTTATGTATATTAAAAGTACTTTTTCCTGTTATTTTATTTATGCAAATTTTTTCCATGCACAATTTTTTCACTTTTATGTCATCAAACTTAGCATTTTTTTTTGTGGCTTCAGAGTTTTGTGCATACTTAAGGAGGGTTGTCTCATCCTGAAAGCATGCATTTTAAAAATCTCCATTTTCTTCTGAAAGCTTTTTTCTTATCTCTGAAGTTACTATGACGTCAAGGGTGAAACAGTTCCTTCCACTGTTTCCCTCAGGTGGCTATCTGGTTGTCCTATGCCATATATTGAAGAAATTATATTTTCTGCAGAGATATCTATTAAATTCTAATATATATGTTTAGGTCTATTTCTGGGCTCTATTCTATTTCATTGATCTGACGAGGTGCCAGCACCGTCTCACTTTAATTCTTGTTGCTTGAAATATGTTTTACCAACTGGCAGAACCAATCTTACTTCACAACTTTTTCAACATTTTCCTGGCTGTCCTGGTATGCTTATGGTTGTCCTTAAGAACTTTTGAATCAGCTTCTTTCTTTTAAAAATCCAGTTGCAATTTCACTGGGATTACCTTACATTGATAGGATAATTTAAGCAGAATTAATATATTTATCAGTTGATTTTTTTCAATTGCTCAAGCCAAAAACTTTGGAGTCACCTTTGATGCCCCTAGCTCACCCACATCCTTCATCTGCTCCATTAGCAGACACTGTCAGCGGTTCCTTCGCTATGCACCCAGACACCGAGCACTTGTTCCCCACACCCACCTCCCAGCCCCGCCACGCTGTGGTCATTCCTTACCCCCTTCGTCCAGAGCTTCCTAACTGCTCTCCCTGCCTTCCCTCCTGCTTGTCTATTCTCAATACAGAAGTCAGATCGCCACATTCCTCTGCTCAAAACCCTCACTCAAGAGTGAGAAACAGACTCAAGCAAAGGGCTGATGATTATCTGGGGAGCGTCCCAGGCATAGGAAACAGCAGAACAAAGGCCAGCAGGCAGGAGCTGGTGGAGAGGAACGGGGGAGGAGGAACAGGCGTGGCAGGAGACACAGACGCAGACCAGGGTCACAGCCCAGCTCAAGCTGAAAAGCTGGAGTAGTTACCTACGTCGGGTGGGACTGCGGCTGGGACAGGTACGGCAGGGAAAATGATCTTTTTACATTAAAAGCCTTGTGCAACTATGTTATTTCTGAAACTACCTACATGTATGACTTTGATAAAAATAAAAACTTAGGAGGAAATCTTAAAACACCGACATATGAAAGAGAGATATAGAAACTGACGGAAAAACTTAACAGATGGTATTTGTCAGCATGCAGTGGGAGTTAAACTCTCTTTTAGCAGATGGATGGACATTCTTATAGTCAAAACTGCATGGTTTCTCAGTTATCATGAGGATTTTAAACAAAATAACATCCATCAATTTCAAATTTAGTCTGTGAGCTGCCCCTAGAAGGTAAAAAATGCTTAGTGTATCCAGCATTTATCAAGCTAGATGGCAGAGTGACAAATTGTAGATTTAGTGATCTTTAGAAAACAGAAGAACAGAAAAAGGAACAGGCTTCAGTAGTTTTTCTTTCACTTCCATGTTTTTAAAAAATCATACTATTGGGTAGATATTTGAAAAAAGTATGATTTTAGGAATACAAAAGACAGTGAAAAAAATGTGGAAATAAAAGTGTTTGTTTCCATTGAAGTAGCCCAGAGATGAAAATCTGCCCCAGGTCACAGGGGTCCAAACCTTGGTATGTTCCTTCACATATGGGATAAATTGCAAGAGACTCAGAATTCCTACTGCCCTGTGTAAAAACAAATCCTGTCCTTCAGCTTCACCTTGCAGCAAGAGCAGAAAAATGAAGTGCCAGAGCACTTAGGAGGAAAAATCTTCAGTCTACATACAGTAAGGCTCAGCCTGCTGTAATTCTCTAAGTGGACGCCCCATCCACATTAAATGAAAACCCTTCTCCTTATGTCTTTCTGTACTCTAAACACTGTCATAATATTAAACTTTTGAGGTTAATTTTTCATCACCTAATTATGAAGCAAAATGCTTTTAATCTGTACTCCCTTCTCTGGATAGCTTTCTCCTTTTCTAAATTGCACTTTTTTTTTTTTTTTTTTTTGAGAGATGGTCTTGCTCTGTCGCCCAGGCTAGAGCGCAGTGGAATCATCTTAGCTCAATGCAATCTCAAACTCCTGGGCTCAAGCAATCCTCCTGCTCACCACCCTACCCGGCTAATTTCTATTTTTTGTAGAGGCGGGAGAGGGGAGGAGGGGGTTCTTGCTCTTGCTCAGGCTGGTCTCTGAACGCCTGGCCTCAAGGGATCCTCCCGCCCGCGGCCTCCCAAAGTGCTAGGATTACAGGCATGAGCCACTGTGCCCGGCCCTGCATTCTCTTTTATTAGTAAAAGGAGAAAGAACTGAGCTGAGCATAGAGATGAGTTTGTTACTTAAAATATCAAAAATAGTTTCCCAAAAGGCCAAATATTTGTAGACGGCACAGAAAAGGACATATATAGCCCCAGAAGGCAGCAACAAAACATGCAAAGTCACTTAAAACTTCTCAGGTGCAGCAGTAACAAATGGGAAATGGGCAGAGGTGGGAATGTTTCCAGCCTATTTTATCACCACCACTGACCTGTTATTACAGTTTGAAAACTAGATTTATATACAGGAAACTTAGCAAGTGATTATTCCTCTAGAAATGGTGAGAAAACAATTAATTTTTAAAATTTTAGTTCTCATCAGTGAGAAATTATAGCTATTAAAATTATTTATTTATTGAGGGCATTGCCTCTTAAAATGTTCTTAGCTCTTCATACAAGAAAAAATTATCATGCAAGAGCTTTCATTATTACAAATTTCCCAAGTCATTATTACAAAATTACCGTCCCACTCTAAACCAAACCATTGTTCCTCTCCGTACGCTGTGCAACGTAGCTTGACTTAACTGGTCTTTAGGAATAATGCAAGATCAATGATAGAAGTCCCTAGGACTTTGAAAGGTACATTTCACGTTTTTAAAAATGAAGTCTTCATATAAAAGTTCCATTTTTTGTATGCTCTGATCGGTGGCTTTCAAACTTTTTTCACCACTGCTCACTTCCATAAGTGAGTACCCATACCTCAACACCCAAAAAACAAGTTTTCACAAGAAAAAAAAAAATACTCTAACAACAGGTAGAGCACACTGGTATCTTCTGTTCAATTCTGTTCTCTCCCATTCCATTAAGAAAGCTAGTAAAGAACCTCATTTCCTCACTACTGGATCACAAATTTAAAACACACTCTAGATCACACTTTACTTATCATTTTGTTACATAATTGAAAACACTGAAATTCTGCATCATAAATTGTCAGATAATTCCTCTTGTTCTGTTTTTACTCTGGAATATTCATTGGTAAAAAAAAAGTCTCTACTATGATTACATAGCATGATTTTTACACAATATTTTTAAAGCTACCACAGACAGCCCTCCGGAAACACTGGCCAAATCCTCCTAACTGTTCTCTTTTGAAACAGGGTTCTAGCCAGACATGCTGGCGCGCGCTGCGCCTGTAGTCCCAGCTACTCGGGAGGAAAAGCAGGAGGATCGCTTGAGCCCAAGAGTTGGAGGCTACAGTGAGCTATGATTATACCACTGCACTCCAGCCTGGGCAACATAGCAAGACCCCAACTGTAAAACAAAACAAAGTCTAGGGTTTGGCGTTGAACAACTAATCTAAAATGTTTTGGCCTGTGAAGAAATGATGTTGAATGACTGAGATTCTAATGCTGCAATCAAAGAGAGAAAATAGAAAATGCAGGTTTAGTACTGATTTAGTTCCACAGGATATTTACACACTTCAGATTTGCCAAAGTACACTGCAAGTGATACTTGTCTTCACCTGTAACCTTAATTTCAATTATTCTTTCATTTTTGGAAGTTTTATTTTTTCAAACCTACTAGATGATTTTTAATAGTTTCTTCTTACTGAATTTCCTTTTATTTATTTAAAATACATCAGTCTGTGTAATATCCATAAATCCTCATCGCTCTTATTCCCCTAAGGTTTTTTCCCGGCAGGTGCTCATGCCTTGCTTCCATGTATTGTAGGATTTTTGACTGTGGGTGCACATTCCATGAACTCTGCATGTGGGACTTCTTTGTAGGTGTGTGTTGAAGATGGGTTCTTCCAGAGCAGATTTGTGTTTGTTCCTAACAGTTGCCTAGAGACCCTACCCAGTTGGTACTATGGGTACCAAATAATTTAAACTAAAATATTGGCTTAGGGTTTTGTTTTCTTAATTACCCATAGGGGAGGAATTTGGGCTGCAATCCAAGTGTGAGGTAACTTGTGGGTACAAATTGTCAGGAGAGCGTGTGTATACACACACACACACACGCATACTTGTATCCTCCTCCACCCAAAACCAAAGTTCAAGACAGGAACTTTTCCTCAGGGCCCCCAGTGGGAGATGGGTCTCAGCCTCATATATGCTCAGGGTGCATGGCGGTGTGTGTGAGAGAGAAAGACAGACAGACTCTCTACTCTGGGCTGATCCTGGACTTCAACTCTTATCTCTTGGCCTTTGAAGTTGTGAAAACTAAAGCTGCCCATAGCCTGCAAGTTCCAACTGTCATCTGATGTTTTAGACTCTGGGTATTCCTTACCTTCTTATGAGCTCGCTTGAAAAACATTTGTTAATCCAGCATTTTGAATAGTTTCTAGTAGAAGGGTACAGCTCGCACCGTATTACGGCTACACAGATTTATAAAATCAACAACTGTCTCTGAAGTGATTTGAAATAAAATGTGCAGAAAAATCACTGTGTGTAATTCAGACTTTATTGCTTATTATGTCACACTCTACACAATTTTAAGTAAACAGACGTTGAGAAAATATACTGAGAGTATTAAACAGTGATGGCAATATTGATGAGACTGTTCAAGTGTTTTATATCAGGTAATTAGAGGCACCACTCCCACCGTCACCCCTAAAAATTCGTACATTTCATATAAAAAGAGTAAAAATAGTTCATTGGCATATAACTAGCATTATTCTTTGCAATCCATGAGCCAAGATAAGCCTGAACAATTTCAGAATCTTCAGAGCAAAACATTTTCTTCTGCTAGCAAAAGTTTCTTAAAATAGGCAGACAAATCAACACAACAATAAAAACTACATACACAGTCCCGTAACGAAAGCTGGTATATTCCAGTGGTCCTGAATTTTAACATATTTTGCTCTAAATTAATTCAAAAAATAAAATGATTCAGCTTTTGAAAATGAGACTAAACTCCTTCACTGTAATTATGCTTACTTTATAATTCAAACAATTTATCCAAAGCTAAAGTTAACCAGTAAAAACCATGGATACAACTCAAACTGCTCTTATGCTAAGATAGCGTCTTTAAAAGTTAATTATTCTTTAAAAACTCAGACCCAAGCTGCACAGGTATACCTTGAGGAACTAACAATCTACCCTTCCAGATACAGCAGTAGTTCTAAGTGTTCTTAAAGCTGGGGAGCATAAACAAAATCACTGTAAACCATAAACATCAGTAACTTTTCTTGGTAAAACTACATCAACAGTTTCTTCTATTAATGATTTAAAAATCAAGCTTTGTAACAGTCCAGCATTTGGAAGACTGCCATGTACATTATTAAAAAGATGCTCAGATTGAGAAATATTTTCACACTTGAAAAGACACAAAAAGAAATAAGACTTGAGATGTGGTTTTCTGTTGAACCATTTAGAAGACCTCAGTTATCCAACAACTAAAAACACACAGTAGCAGATAAATAGGAATTTATTAAAATCACTGTTTCCAACAATATAAAAATTAAATATTAAGGCATCTTTTACTCCCATCTTGGTGTATGCAACAAAGAGAAATGTAAATAAGAGCCGGCACTCTTTAATCAAATGCTTTCTAAAGTATTTGGCAGATTTTATATTCCCCTATTCCACATACCACTGAAAGCTCTCCTGATCAAACATCTTGACTCAAATCAAGAGAAAAGTATAAATAGATATCAACTTATTAAAGGGAAGCGGTTCACTCTTGAAAAATAAAAAGGAACTACAAAGAGTATCATGGATAAAGTTCAAATACTGGTATTTAAATTTCTCTGAAGCAATTTATGGTTCAGTAATTAGGCAAAAGAAGAGATGAAGACTTAAGATGAGAGGCCTGTTAAAATGGATCATGCTATGTGATAACTGTTCAGTCAATATTCTACTCCATCGGGATGACAGTTTGAAAAGGGCTTCATACTCCTTTAAAAAATATCACATCCACTAGAATAAGATCATATAAATTAACACTGGTTATTTTCCCCCATATCTGTCCACTTTTAAAGCTCAACAGGTTTCATAAAGTATACTCAACAGTAACATTTTCACCTTTTATTAAGGCAAGTTTGTGAAAATAATTTAATACAACCAGATCTCTTCATGAACTTTCAGCTCACATTTTTAATGTAAGAAACATACAAAAAATTGTTTTATAAAAAGCCACCTCAATACCATAAAATAGTAATGAAAGACTGTGAACCCAGTTTACTGTTAAAAGAATCTTCCTTCCTTGTCTCAAATTCCAAACACTATTCATCATCTTTAGAACCAGTTTTGCTTAACTAGAAAAAAAAGAGAAAAGAAATACTCAACAAGTTTAAGTGATCATATTATTTGATTCATTATTTCCACTCAGTATCAAAAGTAAATAGGCAACAAAGATCAAATAACTGAAACCATCTAGCTATAGCTTTTATCACATGTAGCTACTTTTCAAACTGAGGCTCAGCTACTTCAAACAGGTTTAAAAATATGAACTCAATAAAAATATAACCTCAACAGTACCAGAGGGAAAAAAATTCTTGAAATTTTCGAAGAAATAAACTGGAACCAACAAATACATAAAGATGCCATTTATAAAATGAATGACATTCTTCTATTTTTTGTTTTCGATCACAGACAATAAATTTTTTTAAAAAATTTTAAAATTGTGGCAAAAAATACTTAACGTAAGATTTACCATCTTAACCAGATATCAAGTTCTTATAATTTTAAAAGAATGATAAAAATATTAGATTATAATTTTTTTCTGTGTAAAATCTTTGGCAGGAGTTGGCAAATGGGGGGTGTGTGGATAAAGGTCTCAAACAATGCAAAGGGAATTCTGATCAGAATAGTACCCCAGCCACTGAGAAACCCCCACTGCACCCAATAACTCCTAAGAATTCCAGAGAATATGCAAAGCGGTGAAAAGCAGAAACTACTAAGGGTAGTGGTTTTCAAGCATTTCCGCCCAAGGACTTCTTTACACTATTTAAAAGTGAGGACCCTAAGAACGTTTTAATTTTTTAGTGTGGGTTTTAACTACTACATTAGAAATTAAAACTGAGTAATTTATGTAAAAATAACAATACACCCATTATATGATAACCCAACAGTATTTTTTTGAGACAGAGTCTCGCTCTGTTGCCCAGGCTGGAGTGCCGTGGTGTCAGCCTGGCTCACAGCAACCTCAAACTCCTGGGCTTAAGCGATCCTTCTGCCTCAGCCTCCCGAGTAGCTGGGACTACAGGCATGCGCCACCATGCCCGGCTAATTTTTTATATATACTTTTAGTGGGCCAATTAATTTCTATTTTTGGTAGAGATGGGGTCTTGCTCTTGCTCAGACTGGTTTTGAATTCCTGACCTTGAGCGATCCGCCCGCCTCGGCCTCCTAGAGTGCTAGCATTACAAGCGTGAGCCACCGTGTCCGGCCGCCAGCAGTATTTTTTAAGGAAAAATAACTATTTTCTAAAACGAAACAATGAGAAGAGTGGTGCTAGTTTTACATTTTTGCAAATCTCTTTATTATCTAGCTCAGTAGAAGACAGCTGGATTTTGACAAATCTGCTTCTACAGTAAAGCAGGTATAATGGAAGACAGCTAACAAGAGCACAGCAGAAGAACAGTCTGGGTTAATAACGCACGCACTTAGATCCTAAACCTACTTAGAAAATTCTGGAAAACACAAGAATGTACAAACACACATTCTCTTTGTGCTTTAACAGAGCATGAATTACGGCATCATCATACATCATGCAGTCTCTGGAAAATGCCAGAAAAAATTCACAAGAAAATGAATAAAAAAGGCAAACAATTTCTTAGTATTATGATGCTCACGGACCTCCCCGGGGTCCAAAGACCACACTTGGAAGCCACTGGCTTAGGGTAACAAATTCTGAGACCAAACTACGTGTAAGTGAAAACCTCCTTTAATACTTTCTCACATCTCCCAAGAATACTGCATTATTTGATTTTTTTTTTTTTGCCAACTTGGAATTCTACTTATATTAACAGGGACTAGGGCGGGTGTGGTGGCTCACACCTGTAGTCCGAGCTACTCAGGAGGCTGAGGCAGGAGGATCGCTTGAGCCCAAGAGTTTGAGGTTGCTGTGAGCTGGGCTGACCCACCTCACTCTAGCCTGGGCGGCGTAGCAAGACAGATTAAAAAAACAAAAAACAAAAACCAGGACTCTCTTAAGAACAAACAAAAACTTCTGGAACTAGGGAAGCAGGAGCACTGTCACCATCTTTACATAAATCAGATTATTTTCTTCTCACTCTCAGCTGAGAGCTGCTGTGCCAGAGAAGTCACACTCTGACAGAGAAAACAGCTCATCTCAGAGCACAGAGCACTGTTGGGAGGGAAAGGATTTAGCTGGTAGGCTGCATGCAAGCACACTGAGGACACACGAAGTTTCCATCAAGCATCAGTGGAGAGGGCCTGTGAGAATGCCAGAGAAGTTCCACCCATACAGACAGCTTGTACAGGCTCAGCCTCCTACCCAGGAAGGAAGAAATACTGCATTTCTTTATTCCAACTGCAGCTCGTGGCTCCCTATTCTAGGGTAATATTTTTGTATTAGAGTCTAGAGGCACAAAGATTATTTTAAAGAGTTTCTATAGAAAATGCATGCCATGGACCAGACAGCTGACTTTAAAATAAACTTTCAGAATACTCTGTAAATTGCCCATATTGGTGGGTCCCCATTAAGATCCTAATCTTTAATTACCCTGGGATCATATTATTAGTAAACACTTCTCATAGCAGTTGTGGCACTAACTGGTTAGCACACAAAACTTATTTCATGAAGTTCTACAAAGAGAATTTACTGTGTTATTCATCAGTTTTGAAACTACAGCTAATGCAAGAAAAATTTGAGAGAAGTAGGCAGAAAAATCCCATATGGAAAGTAAACAATTTTAAACCAAAATGGAAAATCTTTTTTTTGGCAAGAATGGACAACTACATTTAAGATCTGTCCTAAAAAAAACAAAACACACAAAACCAAAAAACTACAAAAACTTTTAAGAAACTAAAGCATTCCCTTCTATGCCTGGTTTTTTTCAGTTTCCGTATTACTGATAATTTAGAGCCGTATTTAAGCGTGTGCATTCTTAAGATGTACTTACATAAAGAGTCATATTATATGGTAGTTATAACTTCTGCAGATTTTCTTTTATTTTTTAAAAAAGAAAACCTGAAAGAGAAGAATGTGAAGGATATTTAAAAAATACTTACATGCTGAATGTAAAAAGGTAACAGACATCCCAGGAAATTCCAAAGGTTGTGAGGGGGGAAGCAGAAAATACAAATTTCATTATTTGACGGTAATAATTATAACACTTTTAAAGACTAAAATATACACATTACATACCTTTACGACATCAACCCAGTTCCAACCTCGAGGAAGTTCCCCTTTGTGGTCTATAGGATAAAAATTAGCAACTTTATTTCTAAGATCAATCAGCTAGTTTAAAATTAATTGTCTCTAATAAATAAGATTTTATATACTATTATATATAACAAATAAATTAAAGTTTTAAATCACATATCACTAAGTTGGAAAAATAGTTTATCATCATTGTGAACTGAAAGCCCCACTCTAACCTGGGGACACTTGCAAAGTATTTTAGGTATATTCCCTTTTTACATTTACGGTATTTCCATTCAAGACAAAACCTGTTATCAAGAAAAAAATATGGAGGTAGGTTGGTATTGCCAGGAATAGGAGCTAATCATTTTATTAGTTTCAGGCATTTGCACAATTCTATTTTATATAAGGTCACTGTTATTTAAGTAAGAAGCTGTGTTAATTCACTGTTTCATGAGTTGGTGTTTCACATCAGGAAGCTCAGCCTTGTAAACAGGCGCTTGGTTTGGTTTCAAGACTAAGAGAAAGCCTGGCTAACTTATGTATTAGCTGTTGTACTCTGATGAAATATTCATTATTTAATCTAACATGCTTTAAAAAGGGCTTTCATGTGTTGGGAGTGCTAGAACACAAGCTCATAAGAATTTATATAAGAATTCAGTTTGCAAAGTGCTTTCAATCTTTTAATAGAATACTCAAATTTAAAGAGTAGTTTCATAAATAAATACTATTTAAAAATTCTTCAATTTAAAGTGGCTTGATATATGTCATTTAGGTCTCATTTTACAAAACCTTCAAAATTTGCACTCAAACCAAGAACGTTATATGAATTTTACAGCTAGAGAAACAGAAATTAACCCCATGATTCTTACAGGCGAGAAACAATATTACTGGAGCTCAATTTTAGATGCTAACAGTTCTTTTTCCTTTCATGACAATAAGAATCATATCCCACTGGTTACTGGTTATGAGGGGTACAGAGGCAGATCACCAGTTTTGGTTAACTAAAACTTACTGACAGTGTTATGACTATCTCATTAAAGTTTTATTTAGAATGAACGCTCCAAGTCACAAACTCCTAGACTGTCATTACAGGAAGGTAATGATTTTAGGCGGGCCTCATCAAGGAGATGGAGGTAGGAAGATATTAATGAAAGGGAATGATCATAGGTCATTATGTATAAAAGCAACAGGTAACTGCCATAGATGTTACATCATTCCAAAAAAGAGATTAACCAAAATTCTAGAGAACAGACTATAATGGCTAATGATTTATTGCTTCAGTTATTTATACTTTAATGCTGCTCTGACATTGGGTATAATGGATTCCTAGATTTTTTATTTCACAAACCATTACAATTTCAAAAATGTAGTTTGGGGACCAACACAGGATTGCTATCTTTTTATTCTGCCACAAACAGACATTCTACAAAACACAAACCACCAAAAAACTACCATCCCTTTATGAAATAAAGGGCATTTTAAACTCCCTCACCAAAATAAAAGGGCAGTTCTTCTCAACAAAGGGCAGCTACCTTGTATCAGCAGCACACGCATACACACGTCAGTATAAACGTGCACATACACACAATAATGTCCTCATTTTCCCTAACTGTGAAAAAGTTTACTGATTATCAATTTGCAAATTTTCAGGTTAAATAAAGGAATCATGTATTATTGTTGACATGAAGTTTATAATTCTCTTTTAAAGGACTCTGGTTTAGGATACATGGGAATTCTATTCTTAAATCTCTTTAATATTCTTAAATCTTGTTGTTGCATAAGTTAATTACAAACAAAAACATTAATTTACCATGCTAAGACCTAATGGTATACCAGGCTTCATTTCAAATGAAAGTTGTATTCCAAAGAATTTTTAATAACACATACCTGCCACAGAAGTAGACAAATAGGAACATTCCAAACATGTCAGAGCACATAAGTAGGACACACGTTTTTGTATACTATTTGTATACTAATGTACCTCAATCTCAAGACTCATTTATAGTTACTTTGCCACTCAGTTACCTTCTTTTCAATGGTTATCTCTTATGATAAAATAGTAAATATTTTCAGTATACATTTGTGACCCAAGAGGTCTCTGATCCAAATGTTCCAAAAATAGAGAATTAACCTTCTAAATCTAAATATATTTATTAAGCACCCATATCATACTAAAAAGCAATCAATTTATCTGCGTTGTAAAAGAAAAAAAATAACACAAACCTGTTTTATCTGCCAGCTTACGTTTCTGGGCTTTTGAAAGTTGTTCTTTTTTGTCTTTTTTCTTACTTGATGAGGCTGTATTTGGAGTTTCAACTGAGATCATATTGTTCATTGATGTCTACAAAAAAATAATAATTCTTAGACCCCGGCCTTAAAACTTACTAAATCACACTAAATATATAATAGCTATGTCCTGAAATGGATTGATAATTTTTAGACTTATAAAATCACTAGCATTATGTTGAAGATCTGAGGTTCCAAGGTAGTTTTACAATTCAGTTAGCTTGCTATTATTTGGAAATTTAAACATGTCTTCGGAAAAATCACATGGACCTACCTAGAACATTCTGGTTCCCTGAAGAATATTTTTAAAACATTTGGGTTTGTGTAGACAGAGTTTATGATAACTAAAATTTAAAATGCTTACTGCTAGGTCTAAGCATTGCTGCAAATATTTTACTTATATCACTCCTTTTATCCTTACCACAATCTTACGAGGTAGATACCATTAGGGCCTCCATTTTACAGATGAGGAACTGAGCACAGAGAGATTAAGAAACTTGCCCAAAGTAACACAGTAAGTGGTGCAGTGAGGATTTGAACCCAGGCAGTCTGGCCCACAATCCAAGATCTTAGCTACCACCCTCTACTGCTCCTCCAGTTGCCTCTCTGGTTTCTTCTGTGTCCTGTTGGGAACGTGAAAGCCAGAACCACTCAAGTAGAAGACATGCCCTTGGCTGCCAAAAAGCTTATTCTCTGATTCACAAGACAAAAGTAAACTAATACTGACCACTGAAAGTCTTTTAGTGCATAATGTGGTGTAAAGGGGTCTTATACATATGCCTGAGGTCATGAAAGATGACTATTTCCTAAAATTATTCTATAAATAAAACAATTTTTTCTAATCAATAAAGTCTCCTTATGCTGCAACACCTTGAAATTAAACTGTGGCAAGACTACAACAAAATAAACCTCACAGAGAAAGCAATTTCATACATATTTTAGAACTACATAAGAAATTCTTTAGCTATCTAAGCTTTATGAAGAGATTAAGTAAATTTTAAGAATATTATGTTCTACAAAATCTCAGTTTTAGTAGGCATAAGATGTATCCTAGTCTTTGATAAAGGGTAAATATCTAGAGAATATAATTTTGTCTTCTAGGTTAAATATGAGAAATCTAAAATTCATTGTTCTTATTGAATTCAGATGTAACTCTCATTTTAAATCTAACACAAAGTCTCCTTCCAATTTTGAAAAAATATTAACTACTAAAAATTAATTACTAGCAAAGCAAAACCAAAACAACAAAAGAATCTAACAAAAAATAATCACATACTCACTGCAGAATTAATGGGATGGTGATTCTCCATGAACTGCTCTTTATTGTCCTTGGCATATTCAAACAATGTATAGGTCATAGCGGTTCCAAGATTAACTTCTACTGCCTCCTGCAACTTGGCTAGTATACTCTGCTTTACAGCTGATGATCTATAATGCACAAAAAATATATTGCTAAGAGAAAAGTAAAATAGAGAGCAAAGTGAAAAAACAATGAAAACAAAACACTACTCACATGGTGTTGTTAAAAAAAGCGTTCATAGATATAATTGGAGGTGTTTGGGGATATGTTTCTGTCCAGGAAATCTCTATTAAGAAGGCTTTGGGATCACCATTTTCACCTATCTAAAGAAAAGGGGAAATCTTAGGCTTGTGAAAGATGATAAAAAGACAGAGAAATAAATTATGACCTTCAAAAGGATGAATTCTTTGCAATATTCATGTTCAGATCAGAAATATAATATTTTGAAAAGTCCAGGGGTACAGGCTAAGGCTGAGAGGGGATGAAGGGAGTATAAAGAGAGTCTGTTTTCATTTAATCCTGGTCTGTCTTCCAAGTTTAGTTTAAGCCCACGACCTGTCTCTCCAACAAGCCCACGAGCTTTTCTAGTACCAAGTCTGTCTTATATTTTTTTGTGTGTTTTCTCTGGTGTTCTGAGAACGCACATAAGACATTCACTGCGGGAAACAGAAAGCATGTAGACAAAAATAATAATCCACAAACTTGAAACACCTCATCTTTATTCTACGTTATCCAACTGCTAAATTATAAGAGGCATAATCCCAAGAGACCAGAAAATGAAATGTAAAACTGAGGGGAAAAAAGGGAAAGACAACAGATAAGGAAAAGGAATGCCTTCAGCTGAACAGCAATTCCTGAATAAGTTAAAGACGTCTTTTGATTCCTTTGCTACCCCAATTTTTTATTTAAAAAAATTTTAATCTTAAAAAAAAACTGAAATAAGTACAATGAACACACATTGACACTTATCTGAGTCACCAAATACCTTTTGCCCATTTACTTTATCTTTCCCTTTCTTCACCAGAGAATCCACCCATACTACCCTGATGTGATTTTTTCCTTTAGTTTTTGTTGAACCATCTGAAAGTAATGAAATGTCCTAATATATTTACGGGTAAAGCATCCCAAGAAAAGGACATTCTCCTTTATAACCACAAGATCATTATCACCCCCAAGAAATTCAACATTGATACAAAAATATTACCTCATACATAAACCATACTAAAAATTCAACAATTGTATCACAAGTGTCCTTTAACAGACATTACCCCCAATCCCACAAATCCATAATCCATTCAAGCATTATGGATTGCATTTAGTTGTCATGTCTCTTTATTCTGCTTTAATTTATAAAAGAACAGTCCCCAGCCTTCTCCCCTGCTTTTTAAATATCTTTTGTGACAAAATAAATCTAGCCCAGTTCTCCTATATAATGTCCTCAGATGTATACCAATTGTTTCCTATGTTCAGATTCAAATTAAACATTTTTGGTTAGGAAACTGCACAGGTAATGTGGTCCATTCTCATAGCATCATATAAGGAGGCAGACAAGATCTTCAAGAATCATCATTGGTGACACTAAGCTTGATCACTTGGTTAAGGTGATATTCCCCAGATCTCTTAAATGTCAATCTTTTCATTTTATAATTAAGAAGTAATCTGTGGGATAACACTACAAAACTGTGTGAATACCTTGTTTCTCAACAATCCTTCATCTAAAAATTTTAGCATTCATTAATAGTCCTTGACTGAACCAATTATTACAGTGGTGATTGCCAAATGATGATTTTATAATAAAACTATGGAATGCTTTATGAATTAGTATCTCAACCTTGCTCTGGCTTATGCTAATCTCTACTGTATTACTTTTAGTATATATACTACTTTTAAAATATATTTTTAAACAGCAATAACATTTAAAAATTTTTCACCCAAATTATTACTTGATTCACCTTTATTTTCTGACCACTGACTTTTCATCCCTATCCTTTCACCCTGAATGACACTCTTACCAACATGAGGCAAGACTCAGAAATCATATCAAATAAACTTAGGGATCTGTTGATATACCTGGATAAGTTGATTACCTGCATAATGGATCTAACTGGCTTATACTTGTGTTTTAAACATACAGGTAACTAAAAAGTGATAAAAGTTACTTGCTTTATGCAATCACTAAGTCCTTACTCGTGGTGCAGTTAGGAACAGATTGTCATATGCCTCACACTGTGCTAGGTATTGAAGAGACAAAGAGACATCCCATTCCTATCCTCAAGGGAGACAGATGTTTAGATGACTCACTAAATTGCAGCATGAAAAATAGTTCAGATGAGAACAAAGCCTGAAGAAATGAGGAACGGTTAATTCTGCTTCAAAGTCAGAGCAGAGATAGGAGACATGGCCCAAATATGTACAGAGGAGGCTTGAGTTAGGTCTTAAAGCAGCAGCATGATAGACAATGTATGAGAGGGAGGGAAAGAGCAAACAATGTGTCCAAAGGCATAGTACTAAAAATTAACTGCAGGGGAAATTTAACAATCCATTATGTGTAAGGGATGCTGGTGAGTGGGAAAGTTTGGAGGACAGATAGAAACAAACAGAAGGGCTTTGAGTGTTAAGCTGAGGAATTCGGGACATGGGCAAGAGGAACCTGTGGAGAAACCTTGTGAAACAAGAGAATGGGATGACTACTTAAGTGTTTCAGAGCCAATAACAGTTCTGTTGGAGGACTAATGGTGGAGTGTAAGGAGGAAGCTAAAGAAAGAACTAAACCAGGGAAGCCCTTTGGGAGGCTACTAAACTATTCTATACGAGAACTGAGGAGTCTGACTTGGAACACAGGCAGAACTCTACCCCAGGTCCTGTGACTGCAAACACACTGTCTCCTACTCTCATGCCTCATTCTTCCTAAATCCATCCTATGGGTCACATCGGAGTGTCCATGGTACAGCACACATACACGTCCAGAATATTCTGCATACTGCACTCAATAAATAACTGCTGTTGGTAATAGAGACAATTAGGAAAGAACAGGGAATTCGCAATCTCCCTATTGCTAATGAAGAGCGTGGCAGTGGCAGGACAAGTCTGGGGTGGCAGTTGGATTCAAATAGAAGGGCCTAGAACTTAACTCCATCATAACTTTGGCCCTAAAAAATCCCCTGGTTATTATATACATGGTGATGGTGTCAGGATTGCTAAACTTGAAAGGGAATTGAGGAAAGCTGAGCAGGGAGGACAGTATCCAAAGGAAGTGATTATAAAGAATTTATTTCTTGTGACAGTCTACAATAAACCATGTTTAAGGATTATTTTATTTATTTTTTATATTTATTTTATTTTATATTTTTTATTATCTTATCTTATTATCTTTTCCCAGGTCCCCAGGCAGCCGTATCACCCTTGACAGGTAAGGCAGCCACAGGACTGGGAATATTTCTCTGACAGACGGAAAAAGCACCGCCTGGGGCTGCAGCTGGGTGCAGAGCGAGTCTGTGAACAATTTATTTTAAATGGTAACAACATTAATAACTGTAAATCTTTTACAAAAGGAACTTTCCCCTTCCACTAATATTTATAATCATTTGAATAGATGCTTTATATTATTTACTTACAAAATAAAATACTGTTTTATCTTAAAGACCACGTTATGAGTAACTCCCATTTTAAAGAAAAATCTATGTTTCACATACCTAAAAAATGTCCACACGTATTTAGAATACAGAATTAAGAAAAGACCAACTTTTCTTGACTGTATCATAGGGAAGTAAGAAGAATACTAGGCTTGGAATGGATATCTGGATTTTAATCCTAATATTTATCAATATCAGCTGTGGAAGCTTAGGAAACTATGAGAAGTTACCTTTAAAGATAAAATTATACAATTTTTAAGGTTTCTTCCATTTCTAATATTTTATGATTCTGTTACAATAAGAACAAGCTTATCTTTGTTTTTAAAGTTTCTGAACTAAGTTTTCACATGTTAAAAATGATTAATGGCAGGGTGATGTTTCCATTTAAGTGCTTCAGAAAATACAAAGACACAATAAATTTAAACAACGAAGTTTAAAAAACAAAATAAGCATTGTTAGCAATCTGTAGTCCTTTCTATCACGGTAGCAAGTGCTCCTATTCATGCCGTCTTACCCTATATTGAAATGAAACTGGACTTAATTCCCGGAAACTTTCATCTCCTTCATAAATAGAACGTAATGCTTCTAGTTCCATCTGAAAGAAAACAGTCAAATGAGTTTCATTTAGTGGTATAAATGAATTACAAATAGAGAGTTTTTACTTTCCGATTCAAGCCCTCTAAACTATGTAAAACCTGGCTAACATACATGGCCTTAGAGGCTTGTATTAATAATACATGTGCACGTACCAACATATCACAATACTATTTAATAATACTTATTTTAAATCTATGTGCCAGACACCGCTAAGATTTTACATTTTATTATCTTATTTAATTGTCAAATCAATCCTGTCAAGAAAACCATATTTTCTCCTACCTACCATGGAAGAAAATAAGATTCAGTTTAAAGCAACTCCAGAGAAAAAGGATGACAAGGATCTACTGCAGACGGGAGAAAGGACTGCATGGGAAAATGTAACGAGTAATCCTTCCCTGCAATGTTCTATTTCTTAGAACATTGTGGTATTACAAACAAGAAGTTCAATCACTGTGATCACGGACAAATAACTGAGAAAGGAAGCAAAGAAAGACTGCACTTGGGCACACGTTTTAGTTTTCAAAAAGATGCATGTCATGAATTCTACAAACTAAAGATAGTGAGCTTAATCTACATGGACAAAATTTTAGAATAGATCATTAAAGAAACAGTGTATAAGGACCTAGGTGAGTAAGAAGCAGTCCCTAAGACCTAGTAAACATATGAAAACCAAAATATATTTAAATAATCCTTCTTAGAGAGGGTAACTTGATTGGCACATTAGGGAAAGGTACAGAACATGGACTATCTAGATTCCGGCAAGGCTCCACAGGTTCCTCTTGCTATCTTTACAGAAAAAAAATGTAGGAATTCAAACTGGATTCAAAAATAACTAAGAAGATTAGGCTGGAACAAACACCTTTACTCAAAATATACGCAACTCCTTCTGTCCTTAATCCTTTTTTTTTTTTTTTTTGAGACAGGGTCTTACTCTGTTGCCCAGATTGGAATGCAGTGGCATCATCATAGCTCACTGCAGCTTCAAACTCCTGAGCTTAAGGGATCCTTTTGCCTCAGCCTCCCGAGTAGCTGGGACTACAGGCATGAGCTGCCACATTGGCCTAACTTTTTCTATGTTTTGTAGAAATGGGGGTCTTGCTCTTGCTCAGGCTGGTCTCAAACTCCTGGCCTCAAGCAAGTGCTCTGCCTCGACCTCCCAAAGTGCTAGGATTACAGGTATGAGCCACTGCGCCTGGCCCCTTTCTCATAATTTAATTAATGACTTGGACAGGAAGAAAAATAGAAGGCAAGTTTATTAAATTTGTGGATGATAACCTGATGGGATAGTGAATAATGCTGGTGGCAGAATAAGAATCCAAAAAGTCCTCAAAAAACAAGCTAATGATGAAATTTACCATGGCAAATAGAACTTGTACTTAGATACCTAAATACACAAGCAGAGAATTAAAGACTTTGTATAAAATACTTAAAGGGTTTCACTTGACAGTAAATCTGTAGAAAACAATGTGATGCCAGAACTTTTAAAAAGGACATAAACTTAGAATCTGTCCAGACACATGATTTCAGGACAGCGAAGGAACTAAACTGAATGGACATATGAGGAAAGGCTAAAAGGAACCACTTCATCCCAGAAGAGTTCTGAAAAACTGGGCAGGAAAGTGTCTTCAAAGACCTATCAGTCATGTGGAAGAAGAATGGAATTTTCTTGTTAAAATGTTGATTCCTGGGACCCATCACAGAAATTTGATTGAGTAGGTCTGGGGTGGCATGGAGGCACCTCTTTTTCTAGCAACTACCCAAACGGTTCTAAGGTGATGTTTCCATGGCTCAAACTTAGACAAACATTACACTGTATGTTCTTTGCTTTGCAGAGAGACTATTAACGTCTTAGCTTAGAAACTCACTTAGCAAGAATATTTTAGAAAGGATTCAGCTATCAATTAGCTTGTTGAACTTTGGATCCTTTAAAGGTAACTTCCAATCCAGAAGTTCTGTTACACTTATAGGCGTGCAAAAGGGCATTCAAGCAATACATTCTAAATCAATGGTGAACTACTTACCTTCTACCCAAGGAGACTTGGGTTCCAGTTCTGATTCTATCACATACTCACTGCACCCCTGGGACAATCACTTTACTTCTGTAGACCCTTCCCCTCATCTATATACATAACAAAGTTAGAAGGTGCCCCTACAGATGACCTGTACCATCCCCTCCAACTCTAATATGTGATTAAATGGCAAAATGGCATTTCACAAGAAAATATCTGCGCATAAACCACACAGTTCAAGTGGTACACGTATGCTCAAAAAGGATTTCGTCTCCATCGGACAACAAACGGATGGATAAGTGATTTCACCAAACAATAGGGACAGAAACCAGAAATACTAGTGTCATTTTCCTCTACGAGAAATTTAACGATCCATTAATACTCTCTCCACTAGTCAACAGACTTTAAAATTTAAAGGTGCTCGGATTCCAAATCAGCATAACTCAGTACACAAGCGCTAAACAAACACACGGGATATAAAGAGAGCCAAGCGCACCTGGGTCGTCTACCAGGACGCTCACCTCGTTAAGGAAACACAGGGAGATTCCCGAGTTTGCAAAAATGAAAAATTCCGGGGGTGGGGAGACAGAGGCAGTCCCCCTACCCGTCCACGCATGCTTGGCGCCTCCTCGCGAGGCGCTGGTCACCTTGGGGCACCCTCCAGGCTCCGAGGGCTCCAGGGGCGAAGGGCACGTGCCGGGCCGCTCGTCCGGACACAAAGTCTCACCCGGGGCTCGGCCGCTCAGCCGCCCCCCCTCGGGGCTGGGGCCCGCGCCCGCGCGGGGAAGGGGGCGCTCAGCCCGGGGGCTCACCTCCTGGTCCTCGTTGGCACTCATCGCGCCGGTCACAGGGCGCGTCCCAGGCGGACGGCGTTCGCGACAATGCAGAAAAAGCGAGGACACTTGGCCCCGAGGCCGGGGCGTCCCCGTTCCGCGCCTCGGCTGCGGGGACAACACCCACAGACGCGAGTCCCGGGCGCCCCGGCCCTCGGCTGCGCCCAGCCGCCGGCAGTGGGCTGCGGGCTCGGAACCAGAGGCTGCTGCAGGTGGGGCGCCCGGAGGTTTCGGGAAAGCCTGCGGGGTGGTAATGGCAGAGGCTCCACCCCCTCCTCCATTTAGCTTCTCCTATTGGCTTCTTGTTTCCCCGCCCCCAACTCTTTCTCCTCTAGGAAATGGAGCGCCTTCCTTACGTGTTGGGGAGAGGCGAAAAGTTCCGGGACAGTGATTGGTTTAGAGCTATGTCACTCAGGCCCAGAAAGTACTTCCTGTGTCAATGGAGGTGGGAACGGGGAAGCCAGTCCTGCTGGAGCCTCCTGTCGGGTTGTGTCTGCAGGGACTGGCTCCGGCGTCTCGGGACATCCCTGTCTCCCTCCCATCGCCCTGTCGGACTGGCGGCGACCGGCCACAGCTGCAGCGGGCCCAGGGCGTGAGGCCTGGGTGAGTCCGGGAGGCCTATGTGGCTAGGCGAGACCGCCGAGGACGAGAGCTAGCTCTTAACAATGCTGGTTTGGGGGCCTGCGTTTTCCTACCTCGTCGATGGGTGCAATCCTGGCACTTTTCTTTCTGCCCCAGAGAAAAGCCGCACCTGTTTCTAGGGCTTCGAGGTTTAAGGCTGGGGGAAGAGAGAAGGAAGATTTCGTCAGTCTTTAGGGCTGCAAGGTTATTTCTCCGCCTTTCCTCACTGGAGCTACCACGGCAGAATACTGCGAGCATGGGGACGGTATCTTTTCCTACGTTGGGTGGTTGCTGCGTATCCTCAACACAAGCTCCCCGACCCCCAACTATTTCGGCCCCAAACTGTCGTTCCTCTTTTGATCGTTTTGTGGTTGGACATCTCTGAATCCGGTTTTTAGTAGCCTTGTGTCATACACCCTGAATCTCTGCACCTTCTATATCTGTGTCATAGTTTTTCGTTGGTTGCTCCGTTGGCTTCTCCAGGAGACCTGGAAATTTCTCCTTCCTAGGCAGTCGTAGAGATCCACTCAATCTCTGCACCTTTGCTTTACCGCTGTTCTGCCCATTCCCATCCCTTTGCTGCAGAATAAGCACGACCATTTCAGGTGCTAAAGCTAAAGCACGACCATTTCAGGTGCTGAAGAGAGAATGTGACGAGAACTTCTGATACAATTTTTATGAAGTGATTTTGGGGCAATTTACCATAATTTGGACCTGTGCTGTTCAGTACGTAGGATAGCCAGTAGCCACATGTGGCTATTGAGCATTTGAAATAGGCTAGTCTTAATTGAGACGTGCTGTGAGTGTAAAAAACACACCAGATTTGGAAGACTTAGTACAGAAAAAGGTAAAATATGTCAATAACTTTTATATAAATGTCAATATAATATTTTGGACATATTGTACTGGATTAAATAGAATATTATTAAAATGAATTCCGCCTATTTCTTTTTAATGTGACTGCTAGAAAATTTTAAATGTTTCATATGGCTCATGCCATATTTCTGTTGGATGGCACCGACTTAAAGCATTACAAGTTCCCCTTATTTCCACTCCATATTCAAAGACCACAGCTGTTTCTTTTGAGCCTCTGGGATTATCAAGGGAAATGGGCTCTTGTCTGGTATTAAGCAGTTACCCATATTGTATTTTGACCATCTCTTTTTTTACTTTCAACCCAAATTCCCTAGAACTAGAATATTTTTCTGAACATACGATTCTTTGCCCTCATAACTTAATCCTGTACTAAAAATGTTTAAATAATTCTAAAACTTCTATCTGTTGTAAACATGTATCATTTCTGGCAAGTTTTCCAAATCATTTATTCAGTAACCATTGTTTCCTCAGTATACCAAAAGCTTAATAGTCTTTACTAAATTAACCTTTCAGTTAAAAATATTCCATGTTTTGGGGATCAAATATTAACCTAAGTGCACTTCACTTTTCACAAAGATTATATTTGAATTTTGTATAATATACTGGTGGAGATTACCTTTTAGAAGAAATTATCAGGTTTAGGCTGGACACTGCTCACACCTATAATCTTAGCACTCTGGGAGGCCAGGGTGGGAGGATCACTTGAGGTCTGTAGTTCAAGACCAGCCTGAGCAAGGGGAGACCCCTACTAAAAATAGGAAAAATTAGCTGGGCACAATGCGTGCACCTGTAGTCCCTGCTACTCAGGAGCTTGAGGCAGAAAGATTGCTTGAGCCCAGGAGTTGGAGGTTGCAGTGAGCACCACTGCACTCTATCTGAGGTGACAAAGCGAGACTCTGTCTCAGAAAAGAAAAAGAAAGGAAAATATTAGGTTTTGTTTGTTTTGTTTTTTGAGACAAGGTCACACTGTGCTACCCAGGGTGGAGTGCAGTGGCCTGATTGTAGCTCACTGCAGTCTTGCACTCCTGAGCTCAAGCCATTCTCCTGCCTTGGCCTTCCAAAGTGCTAGGATTATAGACAGACATGAGCCACCATGTCTGGCCCTGAAATTATTTTTAAAATATATAATAAGTATAAGAAAATAAAAAATGTTTGAATAAACATTTTTATATAATTGCTTTTCTAAAGTCAAAGCATGCTGGATTCTTAGTCCATCATAAATGGACCCCTCAGAGAAACATGTTCTCGATATATAATAAAGTTTTTTATTATATATGCAAGTCAATAATAATTTTACTTTTATTATTTATAGTTGAAATAGGTCATGTGGACCTATTTTCATTTGATCACCTTCCTGCTTTCTTGGTCTGCTTATTTCAAAGTTCTATGTGCATTTTGAGACATTATGGAAAATACTGATTTGTCTTAAAGTTGACTATAACATTTTAATGTGAAGATTTTTTAAAAGTTTGATATAGTTACTACATTTTAATAGGTTCAATTGAGGGATTAAGGTTTTCTCTTTCACTCTCTTCTGTTTGCTTGACAATTTCCAGACCCTTTGGCCTCTTTGTAATGATTTTTAGGTGATGGAGGTTCATATGTTAGAAACAGATATGGGTTTTTTTTAACTAATTATAAATGTATTAACATTTGTATTTCAGATTTTTTGTGACACCTTAAATATGAGCCCCACACAGTGGGACTTCCCTGTGGAATTATGTTGTCGGCCTATGGCTTTTGTTACTCTTACGGGCCTGGATGTAGTTTATAATGCTGTCCATCGAGCTGTCTGGGATGCTTTCTGTGCCAATCGGAGAGCTGACCGGGTACCAATTTCTTTCAAAGTGCTCCCAGGCGACCATGAATATCCCAAATGTAGACCCAAGGTAATGACATTATGATTACATGTATTCTTTGCCTCTCTCTCTATGTCCTTGTGTGTGTGTATCTCTTTTTTTTACCTATTGTCTGTGTTAGAAAACTTCAGAGTTTATGAAGACAGTGGTTACAGTGGTGCACAAAGAAAGCCTTAGGCATTTTCATGTAATATACTACATACATATTTAATGATAGTTATTGTTTTTAAACCCCAGAGGAATAGTTACTTTACAAAGCTTTCTATCCTGTGAGCCTAGGTTTTTTTCCATTGGTAGGAAAAAAATTCAAGTCTCCGTAATTTTAACATAGTCCTGTCTAAAAAGAAGTTCTCGCATCCCCCATCATCATTACCAATATCATAGAATTCATGGTCTTTGCAATTTGGCTCTTTTTTTTTTTTTTTCAGTTTGGCTCATTTTCACACATACTTTTTCAGCACTTGCTTTGTTTTAGGTACCTGGAACCATATAATAAGCTGGTGATAATGAATTAAATTAAGATGTGTTCTCTGTCCTTGGGAAGTTATACGTAAACCAAAACAGTTTATTCTATGTGGAATGAGGAAAGGTATTAAGTTCCAAACTGACTTCTAAGGTGAACAACATAGTTGAGATTAATTTATCTTAGAAAAGTAATTGTTATAAGGATGATAGTATTAATAATAGCAGCTTACGTAGTTCATGGTTCTTACTATGTGAAGTTTACTGTTTTAAGCAATTTATCTATATTGACTGATATTTATTATCTTATGAGGTTGGTTTGAAAGTTAGGTAGCAAGACATTCATCACAACAAACGCTCCCTCCCCAACCCTCCCCTTTTTTTTCTCTAGAGCAGTGTTTCTGACACAGTGGGCTCTGGACCAGTTATGTCATCATCACCTGGGTGTTTATTAGACATGTAGATGCCAGGCCTCCTCAGTTAGTCTCTGGAAGGGTAGGACCTGTGGATTTGGTCACCAGCTGATTATTTTGTTTATGTGTTTAAGACCCATATGCTGGAAATGCCATTTCATGTGCCCAGTGCTAGAAACTGAAGCTGTCTGAAATCATGCAAATAATGCACCTCTGGCCCTGGCCCTTATACATTTGTTTTTCTTTAATGTGATACTTGTGTCAAAAAAGGCAAGTGGCCTAGCACAACTAGCTCCCTTTTCTCCTTTAATTCTCCAATTCAGGATGCTTTTCATTTTCCTATTCCTGGTTCTTTCCTGAGTCCCCACTTTATTTTTTGTCAGGCTTCCTTATTGTCTTTGTCTTTCTCCTTACTTGAAGGAGACATTGAACCAACATGAACTGGTGTAGTCTGAGTCAGTGCAGGTGATTGGGAAGTAATTTGAGTTTCGATTGTGTTCTTCAGGGATAGCAGTCACATCTACTACCCCTCTTTCTGCTACGTGGTGCTCAGTGCTGACACCCAAGTGACTGCTCTTCTGTATTTAAGAATTGTCCTTTATTTTTAACTTCATTCACAAGTGAGGTGAAATGCCATTATGGCAATATGTCTTCAAAACAAAGCCATTTTGGATTTTAGATAATATTTTATTTGAGCAGTTTTACAAGAACAGAAACTGGAATGGTAAAGAATATAAGTAGAATTTACCTGAAAACAGGCTAGATACTTTTTTTTTTACAAGGTATCTGAGAGCCTTGACATAATTAGAAACTCCTTGGCTTTGGTCATTCTTCTTTAAATGGGAAGTAGAAGTATAGCAACTCTAGGGTAGAGATTCTACCTCCAATACTTGCTAGCTCTTGTTTAATTTCTGTAAGCCTCAATTTCCTAATCATAAAAGTGGATGGTGTATAGATTGAATGAGACAAATGCACATAAAGTGCCTGGCACTCAATAACAGTTGGTTTCTGCTGCTGTTGTTACCAAATGGCTTTTCAACTTCTGCCAATGTTTGCAGAGAACTTCGTATGAATGGTACATTCCTAAAGGGATCTTAAAGACTGGTTGGATGAATAAGCATCTGAATCTGGTGCCAGCCTTAGTGGTTGTGTTCTATGAACTGGACTGGGATGAACCTCAGTGGAAAGAAAAGCAGTCTGAGTGTGCCACCAGAGTGGAAATAGTCAGGTATGATCTTCTCTGTTTTTCAGGTTGGCCATGTCTGTTATTTACTAACATTTCTTAAGGGCAACTGAGGACTGTTTAGACTATAGTGGTGACTTTGGGGATCACTAACCTCTAATGAATCTTGTTCAGTTCCTAACAGAGAGCATAAATATTGACTGTATGTAATGTCAGGTATCTGAAGAAATTTAGAAGACAAATTGGTCTGGATTTGCAAATGTTTTTTCTTACATTTACCATCTTTTTTGGAGACATAATTTACTATGTAGTCCTATAGAACACTTTTGCTTTGTCACTATTTCAGTTTCAACACAGTGAATTCTTTTGGATAACTACTCTGTAATATGTCACTATAAAGAAGTACGTTGTATTATAACTTCTGCACAAAAGTATGTATTAAACTTTCACTTTTAAGGCAGATTTTTGAGGATTAGAAGATGTGAGATTATACTTTCAGAGTTTAAATCATTGTGACATATATGCTATTTGTGTGCAGGAAAAGGTTTCCTCTGGTCTTTTTTTAAGTTGAAATTTATTTTCAGTTGAACTTTTAAGCTTGTATTTTAGTGTAAAGTTATGAATACTTTTTTTAAAGTTAAAATAATTTAATTAATTTTATTGTTTCCCCATTGCAGGCAAAGTTTACAAGGAAGAAACACAAAAGTTGCAGTGGTTCTAATTCAGAAGAAAACCCCTTTGCCCCCAGGTATCAAAAAGCTAATTAATTATTTCCTTGATTTTTAAAAATTAATTGTTTTATACTTCCAATTCTATTATAGGAAGGTAGATTTTTTTAATGTTTAAATCTTTTATGCATGCAATTATGGGTCTGATAGTGTGTTAACTTTAAAAAGTTCCAATAATACATGAAAAATGCTTATTATAAATAATTAAAAATAGTAAAGAATGCAGATTCTTAAGTCCTACTCCCTAAGTTTCACTTACCTCCTCATATAGGGGACGTGAGAGGACATGTTTAATTGAGCAAATGGTTAATTTGCTTGATTTTTTTTAAAAAAAGCATGTAATTTACTTACGTGAGCTCTGTTTGAAATTGTATTCCTTATGTAATATTTTTCTATTAATTTGTTATAGGGCAAAGAAAATGCTCTAGGATTTGTAATTTCCTCTAGGAAAATGTCTTAATTTCAAATACTTATTCCTTCTGCCTTCCCAGACTTTCATACACCATATGTTTTTGTTTCTGTGTTGAAACTTGTAACATCCTAAATGGTTGTGGGAACCTCTTTCATGAATTATTGCTTCCATTTTTTATGTGTTTTCAGATACTTATGTGGTGTATCTGTTGGCATTTCTCTGGCTCAGTAAAAAAATTCACAGTGTTTTCCAAAAAGGTCTATACTGTGTAACTTCTAAGAACCCCTCAGAACTCCCAAGGAGCCCAAGAGTCCTATTGGCCTGGTGAAAAGTGGTTTGGGTTTTCATTCCTAATTGTATTTTTCAGACTTGGGGAAATACTTATTTAGAAAAATACATTAATTTCTTTCTTTCTTTATCCTTGTGGGGGTTATCAACAGGAGAAGATGTCATTGCTTCAGAAAGGGCTGCAGCTTTATGCAATGCCTGTGAGCTCTCTGGAAAGTCTCTGTTTGTACTGCCACACACCGACCACCTGGTGGGTTATATTATAAGGTAAATAAAGATCTTTTAAAGTACTTTTTTAGAGTGTTCATAGGAATTGAGAAATTGGTAGCTTAGACCCATTTATTTAAAAAAAATGCTCATGAAAAAAATTCAAATGATGCAGAGGATACTGGGTGAAAATAAAAGTCCCTTTTTGTCAACTTTTTAACCCTCTCTAATCCTTGAGGTAACCACTATCAGCAATTTCTTAAATTTCCTTCCAAAAACGTAGTTTTGTATAAGAACAAATGTATGTATATCTTTATAGTCCATACATGCAAGAAATAAATGTAATCATATACTACACAGTAAACTTCTGCTTACTCATGGACATCTTTCCATATCTATATCTAGGTCAACCTCATTTTTAAAAAAACATATATATTTCCAATGTACTTTCCAGTAATTACCACATGTCCTTATATGATGTTTTTGTCATTTTATATGAGAATGTCTCCATTTCTGGCCTATTTTTTGCTTTCTTTTTGATATGTTGATGTATCTATTTAAATCATCTTTTAAGACAGTCCTGAGCCCCATCGTATCTTAAATTTCTTTATAAAGCCTTCATAGATAAAGGGCAGATTACCTGAGGATACAACATTATCTCAAAAATTATGTGGCCATTATCCATTGTTTTCTGGCATTTAGTGTTGCAAAGAAATTTTATAGTATTACATTTTTAGCTGGATATGAATATTTTAGATATGAATATTTTCATTGATTTTGATTATAAAATGATTTTCCTTTCCATTCTGCATAAGTGTCCTTCTTAATCTCAAGAACAATTTGGTTCATCTTTTATCATTGCTTTTCTTGCATTTGTTTCTCTTTCTCAGAAGGAAAATGAGAAAATGATCTACTGCAGGAGGTTAACTGGCATTCTTATTGGTATATAAATAACTTGGCTCCTAAGAAAAAGAAGCATAAATTTCAAAGGAGAGAACATGCACAGGAACAGGATCAAATGAAAAGATGAATTGCAAGAAAACTTAAATGCAATTAGCAAAATAAATCTTCATGCTAGAAGCAGAGAAAGTCAAATCATTCATGCTGAGGATAACATTGGCATAATGGCCCGGAACACAGAGGAAAAGAATGATGAGTTTTGTTTTTTAAATGCAAACGTATGACCAGTAGGGAACACAGAGAAGAGAGGGACCAGGTATAGTTAACTGGTGGCACACGCAGACTGCTTTTCTTACCACTGAGGCTCATCCAGTCTCATGGCTGGCCTCTGACTCCCTTTCCAGGTTTGAACACTTTGTCCTTGTGCTTTGCACTTTGGTACCTCCCTGTTTACAATGCTGTTTCTTGTCAGTATGCTTTCATACTATTTCCCACCTGCCAGCTCCCCTTACTCAACTGTTAAGGCTTAGTTCACACGAACCCTTCTTTAGAAAGCTGTTGTCCTCTGTATTGTACCTTACCCAATGACTCTTAACCAGGGCAGAGTTACCCTCCAGGGAATATTTGGTAATGCCTGGAGACTTTTCTGCCACTTATGCCATGACTGAGGGGGTTGCTATATTGACATCTAGAACGTAGAGCCCAGGGATATTGCTACACATCATACAATGTACAGGACAGCCCTATACAACAAAGGATTATCTCTTTCAAAATGTTAGTAGTGCTGAGATTGAGACTACTCCCTTAACCATTAATGATCCTGTCACGTTTCCTTAGCTTTCAAATTTAGTGTTTTCATGGATTCAAGAGAAACAGCTGTAACTTCTGCCTAACACTTAAGGTTTTATTGGAGTAATGAAACATTTAAATAAGGAGTACACGGTCGGAATGACTGATATAAAAAGCAAGTGCTCTGAATCCATGGCCTCCAGAATGTGGATATCAGGGCGAGGGTGCATAAGACAGTCTATTGGGAATGAGAGAAGACAGACCCTGTCCTCATAGTTATATTTTTTCTTAAGAGAAAGAAAAGTTGAATATCAGGAAATCTTCATCATCATTGATCTGGGAGGAAATAGAGTTACTGGTGGCATCCTTATTCATGTGCATTCAGAGCATTTTGATGTATTATGTATACATGCTACAGTGCTTTGATTAATTTTTTTAAAGTGTCGGAATGTTAAAATGTTTATAAAACTTCTGTAATGCATTGGAAATGATTGTGAAAATCTTTTGTATTACAGAGGTTCATTGCTCATTTCAATTAATGGTGTATTAAGCATTTTTCTTTTATAAAATGATAAGTGTTCTGAATTTTCAAACCTTTCCTCTTAGGACAGTAGACTATCAGTGTCATGTTAACTTGCAAATGTTAAAAAACCACATACATACTTTGCCTTTCAAAACAAAGGTGACATTTTAATGAGTTAAGAAAACAAGCTTCTCAGAGAAGTTGTGCTGTAGAGAGAACATGCTTGAAAAGGGCTTCTGGAAAATAAGGAAGCAATTTTTTAGTTAGTTTAAAACTATTTTAAATAAAGAGTTTCAATGGGTCTGAACTCATTAAAAGTACAAAACAGCATATGCAAGTATAACTAATCCCTGCAGTTAGGTTTTGGATCTCTGATCTTTGCCTTTCCGTAAATTAAAAATCAGAATTGCTGTAAGCATTTTGTGGGTGGGATGATATTGAAACAGTATCTGACTGTCCCTCCTGTCTGCCTTTACTGAAAAGGCTGTAGGTGAAAAGGGAAAAGGATGTAAGGACTCCCACATGCCTGCTGCTCGTGCTTTTTTTACTCCTTTATTTTCAACCTTTAGCGAAGGATCTACCTTCAATTATAACTACTTTCAGGTATACAGCAGTTCCTCCCTTTGTCCTTTGAAGTTGTGTGAATATTTTTGTGCATTACATAGTTTCCAAACTTCAGGAAAGCCTCTTTCCGTTTAGGCTTTAATCTGCATCTGTAGCTTGGATGCTTGAATGTTCTTCATTGGAAAACTGGTAGCTCTGTTGCCTGGAGTGAATGCTAGCTTCTCAAAATTCAGTTGCAGTGGCTAAGATACATGTTTGTATATCCTAAAAACAGTGCTTACTGGATATGCTAGTGCAGCAGTAGCATAGCAGAAAATGGACTCCAGGGTGATCTTTGTATGAATTTTGCTAAGAGTGGACATCATGTATCTTCTGGTAATTAGCTGGAATATGGAGTTGCTTGCAATCAAATTGTCAGTCTAAACTATCTGGTAGGATAAGTTCTACTTTGAGACAGGTCAAGTAATAAAATATACATAACTGTGTGTGTATGTGTGTATTTTGTCTGGTTCAAAACAAGTTAATTAAGTTCCTACCTTCATAAAGGAACTAGTTTAATTGTTGAGACTGAAAACATCCATGTTAAATAACCCAGACCATTGCAAGTGTGAATTCTGTAATACAGTTTGTGAGTCTTATAGGAATAAGTCTTTGGAGAACAAATGGATAGTTGTGGCCTGGGAAGGCTTTAAGGAAGAGAAAGGCCTTGCATCTGTGCTTGGAGGTTTAGGATTAGTGGGAAGGAAGTAGTGGTTATTTGGGGGCAAAGGAACATCATAAAAAACATGTACATTTAAAATTCACCTAGGTTAAATCACCAAATGGGAAGACTGAATCAGTTGGATGTTCTGTTGTAGGAATAAAGAAAATTCAAGGTCTGTTTCCGCAAAAGAGCTTTCTTAATTGTTTGCTGTTATCTTAAAAGCGTAATTTTGGAATATCTGCTAAAAGAGTTGGTCTTTTCACTAACCCCCTCACATCCTGACTAGATCTGTCATTTATTTATTTATATTTTTAAAACTGGGTACATTTTTTTCCTCAAAAAAACCCCTCAAATAATATAGAAGTGTGTGAATTAAAAAGTGAAAATCTTATGATACTTTTCCTGTATCCAGGGATGTCTCTATAATTTGTTATATTTAAACAGTGAAAGATTTGATTCTGTATCACTTAAGTTTGGAGGAAATAATGGGACTTATCAGGCCTATTTGCTCTCAATTTTCTGTATTAACTGCTTAACAGGTGTTTCATCTCTGAGTACACATCCAGCTTAAAAACTAAAACCAAGCTTATCTTTGATACTTCCCAAGATAATCTAGATCAATAATACTGATTTTTCTGTTGAGAAGGATTTTTTGCTTTTTTTTTTTTTAAATAATTCAGAATACAAACATATTTCAGGCAACCGTAACATTAGATATTCTAGTCAGTACCTTATTGTTACCCATTTGTAAAACTTTAAAGAACAGGTTAGGTTAATATGTTCCTTCAAACATTGTTCAGTTCAAGGTTAGAATCTAATTTTAATTATTTTTATATTTTAACATTTTTAAAATTATAGTCTTGAAAATAGAAAAAGTTTCACCCAGAAAATCCAATTTAAAATGTATCTGGATTTAAAAAATTTTTAGTTATACATTCTATTTTCTTTTTCATTTTTTCTTTATGTATTTTCCTTAAGTGTATGTAAACCCTTTCGATATAGGTCCAAAATTCTGTTTTTTTCTGAGGAGGAAAAAAAGGTTTTTTTTTCTTTATCTTTTACCTGGCTATGAATTCAGCTTTCTTTTATGCCCTAGGCAAATAGTCCTGATGTGACTTCTTTTCACCAAAGAAAGTTTGAGTTGTTTAGCCATCTCTGGTCAGATTTTCTTTGTTTCTATGTAATCTCAAAGTTATTTCTCCAAATGAAGTAGGATTTAAATCATACAAATGTTATTTTTACCTCATTTGCCAGTTTTTGGTTTTGGTTCTTTGCTCATTAGTTTTCTTACACTTTTAAGCCCTTAATATTAAAATCACCAAAAATAGTGGAATATAATTGAATATTGAATATTTATTCATTTCAGACTTTTTATAAAAGTATAAAATAGTAGAAATGAAAATAATCTTAGAGATTACCAATTTTTACAAATTAGAAAAATTTATTTTTATCTGTTATATCCTGTAAATAATTTTAAATGGCTTTTGGGGGGGTTTTATTTTTAGACTTTTTATTTAGAAATTTAGGTTATATTTTGCTTCACTTTTCATCTTAATCATAAGGTAAAATATGCTTTGTCAGGATTTTACTTTCAGGTCTCACAAATATGATTCTTGAAAACAATTTGGTTTAAAATCAGTTTAATATTTGAATGTTTTGTTTTTTAATAGATTAGAAAATGCCTTTTATGAACATGCACAAACTTATTACTACACTGAGATCAGAAGAGTGAAATCTCATAAAGAATTTTTGAATAAAACAACACACCAGGTACATGTTTTTGCAATAATGGAAGCACTCAAGAGCAGATTACTTACTGATTATTTTTGAAGTAGTTAACATGTCTTTAGTGCCTTGATGGTTTCAAATGGCTTCAGTTTTTCTAAAGTTTTTTTAAAGCTTTTAAAAACTAATTTGTTTTTAAATAAAACTCCTTGCTCTTAAGGTTTATTTTTAAACTCTTTGCCCTTAAAGTTATTAAATGTAGATTTTTACAGCTTTCTTAACTGTACCCTTGCTTGTTGGAATAATTCTTGCATTTTAATTTTGAATATTTTTCTTTTATATTCTCCTTGTAATGAACATTATAATTTTCACATTTTAAATAGAATATGTATGATAGTAATTTTTTTCTGTCCATTTTTCAGCTTTTATTTGTTAGACATCAGTTCAAGATAGCTTTCTTCAGTGAGTTGAAACAAGATACACAAAATGCTCTGAAGTAAGTTTTTAACAATTTTCAAACTAAATTTTTCTTTATGTTAACAATAACATAAATGGCAATTTCTGAATCTCAACCAAATTGTAATTAATTTTTAAATGCTTATGTTAGTCAGATTCAGGTATTTAATATTTACTTTAGTTCGGAGATGAATGGATTATATTATTTTGGGGTTTAAAAATTTTTTTCATTTTATTATTGGAAGTAAATTTCATAGTGTCATAAAGCTTTCTTGTCTAATTAAATTTTGTGATCTAAAGATATTATAATATTAAAATCTTCCCCATCTTGACTATTTCTTGTTTGTATACTCAGTAAAACCCTTGTGTTAAAAGACTGATTTCCAAAGTATAATATACATTAAATATTATCTAAATCAGGCTATTGATTTTTTAAAGTTTATACAGTAGTACATTTATTCAATTCAACTATGACTTTTAATTTTTTTTTTTTTAGTTTATAATGCCTGTTAATAGCATCATTTTCCATTTGAAGGATCTGTTATACATAGAGCCTTAAAGATGAGTTGCAGATATGTTGGCGGTAGTTAAACATTTTGTTCCTGTGTTTTTACCAAGCATAATTTAACATGACCTCTTCATATTATACCTTTAACTCAATTTTTGAAGACTGACAGTGGCAGTTTGACAAGGGGATAAAAAACAGCTATTTTGCCTAAAATTGAGGAGGAGGGAAATAGAAGTAAATGAAAATAATTCTGTTATCCACAGGAATATTGCAGAAACATCTTATTTTTATTATTGTTGAAGTGCTAAGCACCAAACTGTGTTTTCTGAATCTCAGTGACTTCATATAATTATAACTGTCTTTAATGTAGTTCATTTAAAGTGATGGTATTATTAATAGTTAAAAGCCTTCAATTTCAGTTCTGTTCAAAAATAATTCTGGAAAGAAATAAGTTTACCTGGAGAAGTTAAGAACAAACTTTTTTCTATGGAGAAGCCCATTTTGAGATTTTCTCATTCCCTTCCGTGCGTAGGGTAGGCACAGTTCCTCCCAGACCCTCCTTTCTCACCACCACCCTCCTGCAGCCCTTGTTGCCCTAGGGACATTTTTCCCTCCTCTCCAGCTTCTACCTGAGATCAGTGATGCTCTTAACCTGTAGAGGTACTTGGCGTTAAAAAGTGGTTGACCCATGCTCTGTCTTGATACCACCTTTGCTAATACAGTTTCTATGTGTTTGAGAAATTTATAATAGTACTTTTTGTGACAGAACAAGACCCTATCTCTAAAAAAAAAAAAACTCATTTTTTAAACGGAATGCTAATTTTTTGCTGTAATTCAGGACAATTATCCAATTTACTTTTATTTTTCAACTTGTTTTCTATTGGTTATTGATAGATGTTAATAACAGGAAGAACAATGTACACATGATGGTTCTGTTCTTCGTGACAAGTTATTGATTCCTCCCACATACAGTTAACAGATCCTTTTTCAGGAAATCGGAGATTGATATGTGTACGCTATTATTGTGCTGTTGAATGCTAAGAAATATTAAATAAACGTCTGTTATTTCTAATGATTTTGTTCTTAAAAGTCTTTTCGTAAATTATATCATAATTAACCACCCTCCCCATGTTTATATTAGGAATTATAGGACCGCCTATAATCTTGTGCATGAATTGAGAGCCCATGAAACTAATATTCTGGAAATTAAGACTATGGCAGGATTCATAAACTACAAGGTAATAGTTCTACTTCCAAATAAGGGGAATTTGTCTTTAAATATTAAATTATCCTTTTAAAATTTGAAAATCAAAATTAGTTTCTTACCCTGAAAAGTTGGTATTGGATTAATTATGCTCTCCTCTTTTATATTCTTTTTCTCAAAAAGGGCCTTGGCTCTTAGCAGCCTGATTATAATGGTTGGTTTTTGAGTTGATGGGTCCTGGAGTTATTTAGAATTGGGAGGGTTTTTTTGGTTTTTGTTTATTTGTTTATTGGTTTTTTGATTCTTATTCATTTGTTTTTAAGTGAGAGCAAGGGAAAGCTGCCTGGATTATTGAATTTTAAAAGATGTAACACATTAGAACTTTCTTGGTTTAATATTGATACAGTGAAGAAAAGATATATCTCTTTACCTTAGAGAGAATTTTTTTATCCATTGTTGGAGCATTTTATTTTAAGATTGTATGTAGTAGAAATAGATGCCCTAAGATGGCAAGTGAGGGCTCTTTGTTTTGCTTTTAATTTTCCCAGATTCATCATAAAGATGTCTGGCACTGTGTTGATGATATGTGGGCAAATAGATTCTTTTATTCACTGCTGGTGTGAGTGTATGTTGGTGCAACTTCAGTAGGAAATATTTTTGCAATGACTGTATAAATTTAAAGTAGATGTTCCCTTTGACCTTGCAATTCCATTTCAGGAAGTTTGTCTGATATATATGAATAATTGAAAGTCACACATATGTGGATATTTATTATATCTTTTAATAGGAAAGATTGGAAACAACCCAGGATTAAATGATTGGTTACATAAAGTATAACTCTAAACAATGGAACGTTATACAGCAATTAAGAATGAGGCAGCTCGATATATTGATATGGAATGATATCTAAGATACATTGTTAGGTCAAAAAAGTAAGGCACAAATTAGCATATTTAGTGTGATGCTATTTGTATGAAAACAATAGTTTATGTATAAATGTACACATAATTGTATGTAGAATATATCTGGAAGCATATGCTAGAAACTGGTTGCCTCTGGAAAGAGAAATTGGATGGCTGAGGTACAGGGATGGATGAGAAGCTTACTTTTCCTGTATTCCTTTGTACTTAAAAAAAAAAATAAAAAATTAGAACAAGCATATGGAGGTAAATTTAGGCTTTGTTTCTTCCTTTTTCCTTTTACCCCAAATACATGTTTTTTTATATGTACCACGGAATGCTATCAAATACATATAGGTTATTTTACTGTTTTGAAATAGCGTCCGAGACAAAAAGTTTGAGAATTTCTGTAATCCTTGTTTGATATGGAGGTGTAATTGCTTTAATTGTGCTACAGAAAACCTTTAGCTTTCTGACAGATCTAAAACTGAAAGTTAATTTATTCTCTCTCACTTTCTTATTGCAGGTAGTTTATTTTAGCCTATCTTTATGTTCTTCGTTGGGAATAGTTTTTAAAATTCAGGCCAGGCACAGTGGCTCACACCTGTAATCCCAGCACTTTGGGAAGGCGAGACAGGAGGATCACTTGAGGCCAAGAGTTAAGACCAACCTGGGCAACACAGCGAGACCCTGTCTCTACAAAAAATCTAAAAAATTAGCTGGATGTGGTTATGCACACCTGTAGTCCCAGTTACTTGGGAAGCTGAGGCCAGAAAGTCACTGGAGCCCAGGAGTTCAAGGCTACAGGGAGGTATGATCGTGCTACTGTACTCCAGCCTGGGCAACAGATTGAGACCCTGTCTCAAAAAAAAAAAAAAAAAAAAATTCTAGGTATTTGAAAAGTTTTTCTAAAGTATAAAGTAAATTCAATCCAAATACTGAGTTACTTTATTTCATTTCTAAAAGGGATATATCCTCTGGTTTTAGCTTAACCATTTTGATGAAGAGAGTCTATTACAAAGAACTTCAGTGAGGGAAATTCCAGTCTTTTTAAAAAGTTACTCTCAAACTTATTTTTAAATGAATATGCTTTTTCATTTTGATTTCTTTTCTTTTTTTGGAATTGATTTTACATTTTGCAGATCTGTAGGCTGTGTTTTCAACACAACACCCCATTGGATGCGATTGCTCAGTTCCGAAAACACATTGACTTGTGTAAGAAAAAGATTGGAAGTGCAGAATTGTCTTTTGAGCATGCTGCATGGATGTCTAAACAGTATGTTTCAAATTGTACTTTTAGAATATTTTTTAAAAATGATACATGGCATTTGTGGAAGTGGAATCGGCATGGGCTTTGTTCTAAAACTGAACCAAGTTTTTTGTCAGTAAGTAGGTTTTTAATGATGTAGCTTAAGTATGTTTCTAATAATAGTATGTATTGGTTCATACAGTTCCTTAATGGAAATCAGTTAATTCATGGTACCATCTTTTTCATTCAACATATATTTATTGAGTTTCCACCATGTGACTAGATCCTGAGAATATAGCAGTAAGCAAAACAAAATTCCTGCTTTCATGGAGCTTACTGATTGAGACTGATGCTTAAAAATTGCTAAAATAACCGGCCGGGTGCAGTGGCTCACGCCTGTAATCCTAGCACTGTGGGAGGCCTAGGTGGGAGGATCGCTCAAGGTCAGGATTCGAAATCAGCCTGAGCAAGAGTGATACCCCATCTCTACTAAAAATAGAAAGAAATTAATTGGCCAACTAAAAATATATAGAAAAAATTAGCCGAGCATGGTGGTGTATGCCTGTAGTCCCAGCTACTCGGGAGGCTGAGGCAGAAGGATCGCTTGAGCCCAGGAGTTTGAGGTTGCTGTGAGTTAGGTTGATGCCACAGCACTCTAGCCCGGGCAACAGAGTGAGACTGTCTCAAAAAAAATGAAAAAATAAAAAAATAA
Source organism: Lepilemur ruficaudatus (assembly GCA_963574885.1). Lineage (NCBI taxonomy): Eukaryota > Metazoa > Chordata > Mammalia > Primates > Lepilemuridae > Lepilemur > Lepilemur ruficaudatus. The sequence goes on along the minus strand of CAUYRT010094479.1, from coordinate 1,934 downwards.
AAAATTGCTAAAATAAAATTTTTCCCAGAAACCTTGTTGTATTGGAGTGGTGGGAACTATGTTCAGATCTAGTTTGGTGGTATATTTATAAAGACTTGTTAGCATAGAAGAGATGACTTAAATATAGAATTAGTGTACGTTAATATTTATAAAGAAATTACAACAAATATTTACTGTTAATCAATAGCATTATTTTTAGTATAGTCTGCTGAAGTTATGGTTCCCAGGATGAACAATGATTAGAAGTAACCTTCTTTTTCTTTGCTTTTTTTATTCATTCTTTTTTATTTCTTGATTTTTTTTCTTTAAGATTCCAGGCCTTTGGAGATTTATTCGATGAAGCTATTAAGTTAGGGTTAACAGCTATTCAGACTCAGAATCCTGGTTTCTATTACCAGCAGGCTGCGTACTATGCCCAGGAGCGGAAACAGCTTGCAAAAACTCTCTGTAACCATGAAGTAAGTTAGCAGCTCTCATATTATCTAGCATTTGGGAAATTTATTAACATTTTCTTGAAAGAAGTTATTAATGGTACTGACTGGTATTGATAATTTTTTCCAAGTCTTTGAATATAATCAGTTTTTATCTTTTATAGTTTCAGGAATTATGATTAGGTTTTAGCCTGAGTATGTTTGCCTGTGAGTTGAACAGAAATTTTTCTTTGAAGAACTAATTTATGTTTGGCAATAAGTTAATGATTTAGACAAGAGCAAATTACTTTAAAATAAAAGCCACGTTTTAGTCCTTGTCACAGTACAAATTCATTGTTTCTATGATTACTGCTGTAGAAGTTTAAGAGAGATCAGGGGAATGTGCTCTATTTTTACCCACTGGAAAGAGTAACTTTTGATTTCTTTCTCTTCCTAGGGTTTTCCTCTATGGAAAACTCTTAAGAATCTGAGGCATAGTGTTAATTGCATAGTTTCTTAAACTTGACGTTTCATTTTGCCTTTCGCTTGGATAATTGCATTTAGATACTAGTTTCCCCGTAAGTACCTTTAAAGTAAGAACATAGCATATGTGTATATGTGTGTATATAAAAATACATTTGTATTCATGTAGTTATATCAGTTTATTTTCACTTAAGACCTGCAGTTTTCTTCTCTGAAGATAGGTGAATATTATTAATAATACTATTTAAACAACTATTCCAGAAACAAATAGTTTGTATATTATTAGCACATGAAATGCTAGCATTTTTCCCTCTTAAATGATGATGTAGTTGCTTTTACCATGTTATTTGTATATGATTAATAACTTTATTCCATGTCTTATATTTTTTTAAGTTTGGCATTGTAATTTGAACATAGTATTTTTAAAAAATGATTTAACTAGGTTTTGTAAGGATATAAAGAACTGGACATAACACATCATTGGTTAAAATGTAAAATAATATTTCTGTCAAATAGTAATGTGAGAAAGCCTTAAAACTATGTATATCTTTTGAACCAAAATTTCATTTTCAGTAATATTAAGGCAGATAATAGAGCCTAAGAGATAAGTACCAAGATTTATTTATAAAGTTGTTCTTACAGATTTATTCATTGTCATGTAAAATAGAAATAAAATGAACACCTATAGGGGATTTGTTAAAATATGGAACAGCAGGCCGGGCGCAGTGGCTCACGCCTGTAATCCTAGCACTCTGGGAGGCCGAAGCGGGCGAATTGCTCAAGGTCAGGAGTTCGAAACCAGCCTGAGCAAGAGCGAGACCTCGTCTCTACTATAAATAGAAAGAAATTAATTGGACAACTAAAAATATATAGAAAAAATTAGCCGGGCATGGTGGCGTATGCCTGTAGTCCCAGCTACTCGGGAGGCTGAGGCAGTAGGATCACTTGAGCCCAGGAGTTTGAGGTTGCTGTGAGCTAGGCTGACGCCACGGCACTCACTCTAGCCCGGGCAGCAGAGTGAGACTCTGTCTCAAAAAAAAA
>CAUYRT010094475.1:0-30350 GCA_963574885.1 Lepilemur ruficaudatus | reverse complement strand
TTTTTATAGAGTGTCTTTTGTTCTTTTGGGTAGATGCCCAGTAATGGGATTGCTGGATCAAATGGTAGATCTACAGGTATCGCTTTAAGGTATCTCCATATTGCTTTCCACAGAGGTTGTACTAGTTTTCAGTCCCACCAGCAGTGTATGAGTGTTCCTGTCTCTCCGCATCCATGCCAACATGTATTGTTTTGGGACTCTTTAATAGAGGCCATTCTCACTGAAGATAAATGATATCTCACTGCAGATTTGATTTGCATTTCCCTGATGATTAGAGATGTGGAGCATTTTTTCATATGTTTGTTGGCCATTATTCTGTCTTCTTTTGAAAAGTTTCTGTTCATGTCCTTTGCCCACTTTTTGATAGGGTTGTTTGATTTTCTCTTGCTGATTTTCCTGAGTTCTAAATAGATTCTAGTTATCAGCCCCTTATCAGATGTGTATATTTTCTCCCATTCTGTAGGTTGTCTGTTTGCTCTCGTGACAGTTTCTTTGGCTGTGCAGAAGCTTTTTAGTTGGATCAGGTCCCATTTATTTATTTTTGTTGTTGCTGTGATTGCCTTTGGGGTCTTATTCATAAATTCTTTGCCTAGGCCAACATCTAAAAGAGTATTTTCAATGTTTTCCTGTAGAATTTTAATCGTTTCGCACCTTAGGTTTAAGTCTGTTACCCAGCGTGAGTTGATATTTGTGAGAGGTGAAAGGTGAGGACCCTGCTTCAGTCTTCTACATGTAGCTATCCAGTTTTCCCAGCACCATTTATTGAAAAGAGATTCTTTTCCCCATTGTATGTTTTTGTCTGCTTTGTCAAAGATTAGATGTTTATATGAGGATGGTTTTATATCTGGGTTCTCTGTTCTGTTCCACTGGTCAATGTCCCTGTTCTTGTGCTATTAACAAACTTTTTTAATTACTACAGCCTTGTAGTATAGTTTGAAGTCTGCTAAATTGATAGCTCCCTTTTTGTTTTTATTGTCTAGGATTGCTTTTGCTATACAGGGTCTTCTTTGGTTCTATAGGAAGTTTAAAATTATTTTTTCTATATCTTTGAAAAATGATGATGGTATTTTAATAGGGATTGCATTGACTCTGTAGATCACTTTGGGTAGTATAGACATTTTAGCAATTTTGATTCTGCCTACCCATGGGCATGGTATGGTCTTCCACCTGTTTACATTCTCTTCTATTTCCTTTCTCAGTGTTTAATAGTTCTCCATGTAGGGGTCTTTTACCTCCTTAAATATATTCCTAGGTACTTTATTTTCTTTGTTGTTATTTTGAAGGGAATTGAGTCTTTGATTTGGTTCTCAGTTTGAGTGTTATTGGTGTATATGAATGCCTCTGATTTATGTGTATTGATTTTGTATCCTGAGACTTTACTGAATTCATTTATCAATTCAAGGAGTCTCCTGATTGAATCTTCAGGATTTTCTAGATATAATATCATATCATCAGCAAAGAGTGAGAGTTTGATCTCTTCTGCCCCCATCTGGCCACGCTTAATGCTGCTGTCTTGTCTGATTGCTACAGCAAGGACTTCCAGCACTATGTTGAATAGAATTGGAGAGACAGGCAACCTTGCCTTGTTCTAGTTTTAAGTGGGAATGCTTTCAATTTTTCCCCATTCAGTAGGATCTTGGCTGTGGGTTTGTTATATATGGCTTGTATCATTTTTAGGTAAGCCCCATCTATGCCTATTTTGTTGAGTGTTTTTATCATAAAAGGGTGTGATTTGATATGTCTGGTTTTCTGGTGCTACTGTGTCAGGGGTAGGGCCGTGAGAAGATTAGTTGTTTTTTTATTCTGAAACCAGGTCCCTTAGATATATGTCACCATAGAGGATAAGAAATTGATAGGAAATAGAGAGAATAAAAGAATATATAGAGATAGGTATAGTTTTATATAACGCAATTAGATAAAGTAGGGGTATTTAGGTGTCTGTATCATATTTTTGTAAGTAGTATAGTATTAAAGTTAGATTTATACAGGTTTTTATAATCATAGATATTATTAGTTGTCAGGGTAGCAGATTTATATATCAGATAATTTTGGTTGCTATGAGTAACAGGTTTATATAGTAATAGGCAGTGGGTTAGAGTCAAAAGTCCTTTAAAGGGCTTTTAACAAATTTTAATCTATTTAGGTGAACAAACAATTATAAAGTCTTTTAAGGACTAACTTTTAAGTTTTAAGAGATAGTTGTCAATTAACAGAGGAATAACAAAAAGGTACAGTGGCTCTATATTTTTTCGATTTAGTTATTATGGACTTAAAGCAGACAGTCAAGAGAGAGTAAGAAGCCCATCTCCATAAAACAAATTGTTTATTACCACAGGGACATGTCTTTTGTCTAGAGCACTCATTGTGTCTGGCTCCTATCCTGTGAGCCAGATATTTATCAGTCTTGTCTTTTAAGAAAAGGAAGGCCTCACAGGCCTGAGATAACTGAGAAGCCCTCCTGGAATGTATTTTTATTGAAGCTTTGAGAGCCCTCCCAAGGCGAGGCACCCCTTGATAGGCAAACTAATGAGTTTATATATTTTTTTAGGGCAAAACTCTGCAAACTCTTGTTTTTGTCTTTAATATAGCAATATTGGGCAATGCAATAAAATAACAATCTTATGAGCCACAATTTTATTAATTTTTCAATCATCTGCTGGGGTCACCTACTGATCCTGATGTTGTTGCCTGGGGCAAAAGAAGGGTTTTCCAGAGCTGGGCCCTGGGTATCTTATGGTGGGGAGGGGAGTATCAGGCCTGAGGGGACAAAGAGGCTTCCCTGAATGGACACTTATGTGCTTTTGTGTTGGTATTGCCTTATTCATTGTTTCTCCCTGATCATGCCACTTAAAAAAAAAAAAAAAAAAAAAGTCTTGTGTCGCTCTCTGCTGTATTCTACAATTATTAATACTCAATTCTTATTATTTTAGAAGTAGAGATCAGTGTAGGGAATTATTCTCTGATGTTCTGATTTAGCCTCAGTCTTACGTAGAGACTATGTCCAAGAACCTCATGGGTGGGGTCTTTACAATTACTCAGGCTCCTACTCCATTTATACTGGTGGGTGTAGCACTTATCTGTGTCCTTTTGTCACTCTTATCCCCTTCCCCCAGCTTCAGTGGGCTTCCCAGTCTTTTTAGGTGACAGAATTTGTTGTCTTTTTATATTCCATAAAGGAGAAAGATGAGATTCATCTAGACAAAGTTTCAGCAGTTTCATCTATTCTCTTCCTGTAAGCTAGCTGTGCAAGGGAAGAGTTCACAGGATTCTCTCCAGTCTTCCCTATAAGTGCCTGGTACAGTTCATGGAGGAAAAAAAAAACCATAAGAGGTATGACCTTCCCTAAATCTGCAATCCCTACGGGATTTACATTTTTCACACTAACTCACACTTGGCCTTTAACAATGAGATAAAACATTTCAGCTGACTTCTTCTATCTGACTTATTTCATGTCCAGTGGCACATGCCCAAGTTAAGTATGTGTTCTTGCCATTTCTCTGCCTGCAGATTTCTGGCTTTCCCACAGTGCAGGTTAGTTGGATGTCAAGAGAATTCAGTTCTTTGATGCATGCATTGTTATAAGGGGCAAAACAATTGTCTTTCAAGCTGTATGTTTCCCCAAACTGAGATTGGAAAGATTTCCTTTTTCATTTTTATGTAGGTATTTATTTAACAATATAAAAAAATCTGGTGAACCAACCACTCAACCCACAAATTAGCTCATTACAACTAAAAGTGCACCTGATAATATGCCTTTTTCTACCACATTTCCTGTCGCCATTCAGATGAAAACACTATATTAAATTGTGCCTTTACCATTTCACTATCTTTTCATTTTTAGTTTTAATACACATACATACACATACACATTCACACACACATTTCAAATACATTTCTGGTATGACAAAATTTGCTTTTCTTAATTACTTTCATTATTCTACTTAGGCATACCTTGGTTCTTGGCTATTCATCCAAGATGGCTATATTCACTGTGCTTGAAAACTTTTATTCTCCTCTTCAGCATAAATAGTGGTTTCATGTTTAAGTTAAAGGAATGGAGTTATTTTCAAAGGAAGTAATTTAACCAATTTTCAGGTACAGTGATGAGAAGACATTGCCTACTTCACAGTGATGAGTCTCAAATATTAAATTTCTTTGGCTAGCAAAAATTCAGCATATTATCAAGAATTGAATTTTCTTATACTGTCTAATTAAATAAAGAAACATTAATGGTTAATCCAAGACACCTTTTAAATTAACAATTTACAGAGAGCTACAACAAAATTTGATGTTATATGCACTTAGAAATTTAATCTGTAAGAGTGTAATTTTGACATGTACTTTAAAAAGAAAACTTTAACTGAATAGAGTTGAATGCAATTTAATCATAATTCTCAAAATAGTGCTTCCATACTTCAGTAATCCACGAACTGTTTTTGAAAAAAACAATATTTCTTCTAGGATTTTAGAACCTGGTATAATTTTTTGGAATAATTTTGCTCTTGGAAAATTTGAACATGGCATTTTGCTCAATTATTCATTCATGTACACAAAAACATGAAAAATATTATTCTACCAAAAAAGATTTAAATTCCAATTAGTTGCTCATTATTAAATCCTGAGTGCCATCAGAGAATTCTATTGTTCTCTTTTCTGTCTATGAGTTCTTGGATCACTAAGTCTATTATAAACAATGCTATCATAGTACATAAATATTAAGTAGCATTTGGTCCAGTTAAAGTATATTTACTGCCTTAAATTTGGGAAATAAACCTTATGTGTGGAGATTGTCACTTAATGAGGTGGGTGCTGCAAGTAGTTGGAAATCATTTTAGTTATATCCTACAGGAGCTCCTATTTTGGGGATCTTTACATATCATCCACTACATATTAAAAATTAATATACTGCTTATCAATGTAAAGAAAATTAGTGGAACCAACTAAAATGTAAAAATGATTGGCATTGTCAATTTTACACACAATATATATAGTCTGGGAAAAGTCACTTCATGGAACTTGCTGTGATTTTATTCTGAATCATACACAATGCTATCTTAAGCATTCATTTTCTCTAATGTTTAGTTGAATTAAATAAAACCCAAATTGATAAAATTGGAAAGGCATAAGGTACTTACTCTTTAGCAAACACTTGGCAATACCAACTTAACCTAAATCTGTGATCTGCAATAAAGGGGTGGTTGACATTCTGAGCATGTGCTAATGTATGACAAAATTAGACTGAAAATATATTAACATTGAAGAAGTGTCAAACCTCAGAAATAAATTCACTCCAACTTGCTTCAGTTTGCAACTCCAGGAGGAAGCTAGAGCCCCTCCTGTGCTGTATTATGCCTAACGAAATAAAGAGAGATTCTTTGGTAAACCTTGAGCTACTTGGAAATCAGGAATCAAGCCACGGCTGGCAGAGTAATTGCATTTCTCTCCTGCCCATTGTGGAGATAGCAAGATATTGATGAAACGTGGAGGCGGCAAAACAGACAGAAAATGATTTTTGCATGTTACTGGAATAGGATGATTGGTTTAAAATTGGTGAATATTTATGAACCTTAGTTTCTCAGCATCACTCTAGAGTTATTTTTTGCAAAGATTTATGTAAATATTGCAAAAATCAAAATCAAATCATTTCATGAACAAAAACTTCCTCAGGAGACACTGCAAGGATGTTTGGGCAGGGTAGACAATCTATTAACACCAAACTACCCTCAACTTTCAAATGGCTGACAAGATCAGGGGATGGTGATAACTGTTTAATTAGATGAATATTTTAGACAAGAACAGTTCCCAACTATTGTTTAAAAATATTCTAAAACATGTATACCCATTTGAACATTTTAGTAACTAAAAGCTAGTTAATAACATGGCATTTTCATCCCCGGAAAACCCTCACCCATTGTTTTCTAATCCAATTGTCTGTAAGTTCCTTATTAGCTCTCAAAACTCACTTCTGTTTTCCACACTGTCATGATCTTTAGTTACCTGAATCTCAATAATTTCTCATGAGGAATGAGGCCAGCATTCCCTTGTTACATTATTTACACTGATGGCATAGAAAGAGATCTCTTAAAATAAAAAAAAAATGTATTTGTTCAAATTGATGGTTAAAAATTAAAAGATATTAAAACTTCCATTGTCCTCAGGGAAAAGCCTCAAATCATTTGCATATACTGCAAGGCAATTTTAGGTTTTGGCACTTGCCTTACATTTTAGCTTCCTCACACATCACTTCACAAATTATAATTTTTGTTTTAGCCTAAATAAACTACTTTCATTCTTTAATATATCATATTATTTTCCATATTATTTTTTTGCTTCCTTTGCCATATTTCTTTCATAAACACTCCCTTCTCATCCTTCTTTACTAAATTCTGTAATAAATAATCATTTGGATCCTTTTTTGTTTTCAGACCATGTGCTTTCAGTATACTATGTACTTAATAGCACCTACCATTTATTATAAACTCATTGCTCCTCTGATATTTCTACTAGATTATGAGCTCCTCAGAGGAAGGAGTGGTATTTAGTTTGCACAATACCTGGCACAACACAGTCAACATATAAATATTTGCTGAAAGTGTGAATGTTGTGGTAAATGTCTGAACATCAGTGCTCACAGACTTCAGGAGAGAAGGTCTGAAATCAGACATCCCAGGTGTGATCTCCAGCTCCCACACTTACTAGCTATGCGACCCTAAACACATTATATAACTTCTTTAAATCTCAGTTTCTTCGTCTATAAGACGGGAACAATAAGGGATCCCAACTCACTGAGCTGTTGTGAGGATTTAATAGGATTATACGGGCTACTTAGTGTTGTCATAATTAGTTTTCAGGAAGGACACATGATTGAAGAAGTCAATTTTCTGATGAATATGAATGTCAGTTTATTTTTAATTATCCAAAAAGTAGATTGAACATACAAATCATTTATATCTGGTTTCTTGTATGAAGAAAACTAAAAATAAATTTATATGTCACCCACTCAAATCTGGAAGCCTGCTGATAGATCCACAAATAGGGGCCTCTTTTTCTATTTTTGAAAGCCATGATTAAACAAACTCACTTTCTTGCAAAGTTAATTCTAAGTATCATATACTTTTAAATAATTCTCCCTCACATTTGAATAGACACACACACACACGCCTATATGATCCAGTATTTTGCATAATGCTGTAGAAAAAAATTGATTCTCAACATTACTATCACATTGGCAAATGTTCTCTCTTTATTCTATTTTCAAATGGCTTAGTAAATTAATTTAGTGGACAAAAAGTATTAACCAACCACTAAGTAACCATGGTAAAACCTTTCCAATCACTTTAAGTGAACTTCACCCAACAAGAGAAAGGCACTGCCTGAAGAGCACTAGAAACCCACAACAGAAATTAATCTGCTAAATTCATATTTTGTTTGGTCTTTGTCAAGGATCTCCTTCCCAAAAATCTCTGTCTTGCACTCACTCTCCTACTCAGGCTGATGATACACTTTCCTTCTACTCTCTTTGGTGTGTAGTGGTAATAAGCTAGAAGGGAGGGAGTGCAGCAGATATGCTAGTCTCTTTGTGATATTAGCTCGAGCTCAAATATGTGACTTACTCATTTCAGGACTGATGTATCCATTAATTTATTTCTTGGGGATTGTGGAATAAGTTACTAAGGACCTACTACAGGGTATAAAACTTTTCTGGCACTAGGGATATAAGAATGTTCAAAAATGGACACCATTCCTGTCCTCAAATAAGTGCAATGGTTAGGAGAAGAAGAAAATAAAATACTTATTTGATAATTATGGTGTACTGTGAGATCTTATAATAGAAGGTCCTAATATAATGTGACAAATTTAGAGAACACTTTCCTGAAGAAGTAAAATTTCTGCAGAAATCTAAAGGGTAAGTAGGAGTTCACCGTGTACAGGGAGATAGGGAAGATCTTATCTAGAAGAAGCAACAGCATGTGGAGTCCTGAGGAATGAAGAGTTTGGTGCATTCAAGGGGCTTAGTGTCGTCCTGGCGGGAGGTCTGCATGGAGGGTGAAACTGGTGGGAATGAAGTCTCAGTATAGTAGGCTGGTCATGCCTCCATTCCACAGGTCAATGATATGGGTCTTAACTCTCGGAACAGAGTGAAGCCATGGAAAGTCTTTAAATAATAAGATGTGAACTTTTAAAGTATCTCTTTATGGTGTGGAGAGGGAATATTAGCAAGAGAAGCTGTTAGAAGTGAGGAGATCAAAGAGAAGACCATTAAGAATAATTCCTGGATACTTCAGTATCTCTCTAATGTAGATCAGTTTGTCAGTTGTAGATGGGAACAAGCTGACGGGATTTTTAGAAGGTTAAAATGTGCAAGTGTTGGATAATGTAATTCTTTTATTTTGGTGATTAGAGGTTGAGAGAGAGAGAGGCTGGTGGGGACACAAGCAACTGTCACCCACCTCAAAGCCACTCTAAATATATTGAAGGTTACCACTGGGGCAAACCCCGTAAGTGCTACTGAATCCTCCTCGGAAGTGTCAACAAGCCCCGTCATTTGTACTGCCTTGATTAACACATATAGATATTAACTGGACCTCTTCTATGGTTTAACTCTTAGTAACTTTTTAAGATCTATTAGAGGTTATTTCCTTCAGTTTCTAAGTATCGAGATTGTATCTAATGTGCAGTTCTGCTCTCTAACTTTATCAAACAGAGCTGAATTGCACTGGAAGCTGCTGTTTTAAATTTCGTGACAGCTACAAAATGAATACATGGCAAGTTCTGGAACACAGTCAACTCTTTAGTATTGCTTGTATCATGGGGCCATAGGGTTATGCATAAGGAGATCATATCAACATGTGCTACTTATTTAAAAATAGCAGTTATTGAGTATAAATTATGCCAGATATCACACTGGTACCTGACCTACATTATCTACTTTAGTATTTCTCAAAATCAGCTCCATTATCACTAATATACTCAGCCAAAATGGATACGATGGTCAAATAGTTTTGGAAACTGATATTAAAAGAACAAATAATACCTGAAAAAGATATTGTTTAAAATAAATTTAAATTGTTTAGGTCATATCTATCAAACATTTATTTATTTTTTTCATAACACTGTATAACAGGCCACATCTCTATTACACAGAATAGAGAAGGGAAATGCCAATCCTATTATGTCTTCACAATCCTGACCTTCTCTGTTCCAGCCCTGTTCATAACTTTGATGATAATGTTCAAGCATCTCAGCAAAGCATATATTTATTCACTGTATGTGCTCTTTGAGCCCATTCAGACCTCTAGGCTGCTGATGAGCCATTTTGTCCCAGCCCAGGGGCCAATACTGCCATCATCTCCTTTTCCATCATGACAAAAGTGCAGTCACCACACGGACAAACTTCTTTTCCAGATTCTTAACCCACAAACTACTGTTCTTTTGTTGCAAATGCAGACCTGGAGTGGAGTACAATAACACTGGCTTTCCTAGTTCAGGCTACTGACTGTTTTAAAAGTATCACAGAAATAGAAAGTAAAACCTTACATAATGGATGCCAGTGATAAATGGGGTCTCAAGCATGATTAGCACATCATCGATTTATTCCTAGTCAGTGTTCATTCTCATTACCAAGGGTAGACAGTAGCCTTCTCACACTTTCTTGGTGATTTAATCCTTGCTGAGGATCCTGATTATTGTATCTGTGTGTCTGCCCAGGTTGCCCTCCTCTGCACATGGTTCATTACCTACTGCAAACCTCTACTTGAATAGTCCATAAACAGCTTCAACTAAACGTATCTCCTCCTTATCTCCTAAATTTTGTATGTCCTCAATTATCCCAATCTTGAAGAAAGTAACAGCTCAAAGTGATCACTGCCATCTTCCTTTCTCTCAGATTCTCATCAGAGTAGCCCCAAATCCTGTCACTTCTCTTGCTTTACTCATTCTCAAATTTCCCTCTCTCATTTTTCTCTATCACCGATTTAGCAACATCCTTTACTAGATAACTGCAATAATTTCCCACGAGTCTCCTTGCCGTGCAGCTTTGCTATCAGCAATTCACTGTTCCCTGTAATACAGCCAGAATAAATTTCCAAAAATGTAAGTCTAGTTACACCACACCTTGTTTAAAATAGTTCAGTGCCTTGTACCATTCAGAATAAAATGCAAACTCCTTAGGTGACATAGAAACCCACCTTTTGTTTTTACTGTTCAACTCGAATCTGGCTTGCCTCTCTTTTATTGTCCTTCTTCACAGAATGTTCTTCTCAATTTTCATCTAACTGGTGTCTTCATAAAAGTTGTCCATAAATGCAACCATCACTTCTAGCAAACTTTTTAGACGCTTAAAATTTTATCCAGTTGTTCTTTTTGGGGGATTCATCATATTAAAATCACATTATGATTGCAATTTTGCTTAACTGTTACCAATATTAAATTTATATTTCTTAAAAAGGGCTATTTTAATATTTTATTACTATTAATGAATGGTGCCAATAGTAGGTAATCAACTAATGTTTGAATAATGCTTCATGATTTTTATACATTATTCATAAAGACATTAAGTTTATTTACTCTATTAGAAAAAGCCTAGGAGGGAAATATAACAGATATTTCTACCCCAGCTTTCTGCTAACAAAAATGAAGGACCTGTAACTTGTGCTTGTGCTTCTGCTGTGCTTGTGTTGGATTTTTTGACTCAAAATTTGATGCAATTTCCATTAAATTTTATCATACAAATCAATCCAAGACTAGATACCCATAATAAATAATTTCTATTTTCAGCATCATGGCTTTGACAGGTAAGTAACTTCAGACAAGCATCCATTATTCAACTATTAATTCAAATGTATTATGCATATGCAAAGAAATTGTAAAAGAGTCACCAAAGATATACAAATCTGCTCAAAATCTTATATTAGAGGCACAGTGGTATCTCAGTTGCTTATATCAAATGGTTTTCAATTGAAAATTGTGTTCTGCAGCTTGAATAATTTAGACTTATTTTAAAGTGACTTGTGATATGCATCTCCATTATTAATCTGCTGTTTTACTTACTTTTCCACTTTTTTGTTTTGTTTTTTTTAGATCAGAACATTTTTTACTGAAGCTAAGGCATTATGCTGATTTTGAGCTTTCTCATGTAAGTTGCAGGCACTTCAATAAACCCTGTAGTGATTTAATGAATACAAATTGAAGGAAATATATTCCTTTAAGATCCTCCTATTTCCTTTTCTTTTCTCACATTCTCTACAGACCTTCAATTTTCTATCTTTAAGTGTATTAGAGAAATGCTAACCCTAGTCAACAAGCATTGAGGCTCCTACTGTGCATGTTGTTTCTACTGAGATTTCGAACAGCTGGTCCACATATGGAGTTAAATTATCTGGTCATTGTATTAATCTCTAAAATAAGTTGGTTTTAATAGATTAACTCTAAGCCTCTTTTCATCTCTGACATTATGGTACTCTAAGTTGACACATAGATTTTCACATTGAAAAATATAATCTTTGATAAACCAGACAAAAATATGCATTGGGGAAAAGAATCTCTTTTCAATAAACAGTGCTGAGGCATGCTCTTGAAATATAGAACCTGGAAAAATAGCCAGTCAGTTAGCTTACACAATGTTGTTAAAGAAAATGTTTCAATCTGTCTTTAGGATATTCTCATGGTGGACATAGATATGCCAGGCTATCATAGTGCACTGATTTTCAATATTAAGATAAAATAGTTTATTATTTATTTGCTCTAGGTATAGTCAAAAGAGATTTGGACACAGATTTAGATTAACTGGTTCTGCAATCATGAGCAATTCAATAAACAAATGCAAATGTTTCTAATTACTAATACCATCAGCATGATCACAAGACTGGATTTTAATAAATTGTCATGTGAGAAAGGATTTGTAAAAAGTATACTAAATCTATGCTCTGCTTAGTGGAGCACCCATTAAAGTCATTTATGTCAGTTTCAATGTCAAGCTCTTATAACAGTTCATTCTCGTTCAACTCCTGAATAACTCTGAATGGATTATTCACTTGGTTATTTGTAAAAAGTCAGACAGCACAAATATTTGATGCCAATGTTGTTTACACTGGACTTCCTAGATACTCTGGGTTCAACATCTTTGAACATAACAGTGATTTTCTTAATTAAGGTGATTAGACCAGAAAAACCTTAAGGGGCATCGTCAGTGCAAAAGACTCAACTGTGTTCACTAAAGTAGCCTTTTCATATTGATTAGATTTCTATTTCAAACATTTTTTCCTTCAGAGATGAGGATTCTCCAACTGGTCAATTTCATTATTCTAGATTGTAAGGTAGCACATTTCTCAGTGTGTGTCAATTCATGACATCCTAATTTGTAAATGAAAGTGAATTTAGTTACCATGAAATAATTATCCAAAGTATGGACATGGAAATGGAAATGGAAAAAAATTGAGTGTTTGAAACATGAAAGGCAAATGTGGCAATGGAATAACTTGTACTGTCTTTAAATTGAGGCTATAGGTCATGCCATAGTATTCCTATTTAAAAAAAAAAGAATAGCATTAAATGATAGTTTTATAAATCCATATAAATTTGCCAGGAGAAATTGGTTGTGCCATGTTTTATGAATTTCATCAGTGTAAGGAGTAAGTAAAAGGAATATTAGTGGTATTTCAATGTCTAGATACAACCCCTTTCATGTATTTGTATATAGTGCTGAAATGTGGCATGTAAAACATTTAAGTTCACTTTATTATTGTCTCAAAGCAAGATTGAAATGGATCAACAGCTATACACAACCATCGAGCCAGCCAAGTCAAGCATATGTGAAGATAGAAAATCTACCACAAATGTGATACACAACATTAACTGTGAATCTAACTGCACCTCCCCATTTCATCAATGATTTCCAATATTCTGCTCAAGTGTTATGAAAGTATCATCTATCAAAAAGTCAGACACAAAAGCCAAATGACAGGTAAATCTTTATTAAAATCTTCACATGAGAGGCACTACGGTGGTCAATTATATTGGAGAAGGCAGATTTAACTCAAATGAACTGGGCCAACTAACCATATGACTCCATACATCTTTATGTCATGTTATTGTGAGTGATGCTCAGTACTGGTACTTCTATAGAAACACTACGTATGATGTCAAAATCTTTGCTTGTTCAAAAACTATACATATCTAATTCAATGAAAAGAAAAAACAATAATAGTTAAACTAATGTTAGTCATCAAGTGAATAAAATATTCATTCAAACAAGTTTTTAGTTCCCCCCCAAAAAAATATGAATCACCCATGAAAGCACAACTTTGATCATAGAATAATATAAACATTCAGGCTAAATAAGTTATTAGAAGAATAAACTCTGTTTAAATCAGTGGTGATTATTTATAGTCTGATTATGATTTTTTTACATGTCTACCTATACATAATTTCCATATAGCTTTTCTGACGCAAAGTCTGTATTCTACTTAAAAGAACAAGATACAGCTTGAAACACAAAGAAATTTCAAACAGTAGAGTCTAAGACTTAAAATAAAGAGGTCATATATTAGTTTTATTATTTCTTTTTCTGCTGTAGCACACAAATATAATTGCTTAAACCAACATAAATTCATTATCTTCGTTTTGTAGTTCAGTCTGACATAGGCCTCACTGTGCTAAAATCCAGGGGTGGACACTACTACAGTATTTATAAAGGATCTAAGAGAGAATACATTTTCTTGTTATTTCCGGACTACAAAGCCCACTCTCATCTCTTAGACCCTCTTCCTTCTTCTTAAAGCCATGAACTTTAAGAAGTTCTGACCCTTCTTCAATTGTTGAATCACTATCTCTGACTCAGCCAGGAAAGGGTCCCTGCTTTTAAGTACTCATTATATTTGGCTAAACAGGATAATTTGGAGTGATGTTCTCATCTTTAGGTCTTTACTTTTATTTGCACCTGCAAAGTCCATCTTGCCATGTAAGGAACAATATTTACAGATTCTGGGGATCAGGAGATAAATGACTCTGGAGGGTCAACCACAGAGCACAAGATTGATACACACTAGAGCTGTGATTACAATTGATCATGATTGACATCACTACTTCCAATTCTTGTAAGCATTATTTATTGAGTCTTTATTTTCATGCTTATTCAGAAGTTAAAAAATTATCTGAATGAAAAATCTGGCATACTCCACAGGATGTAAAAATAACCTGTTGTTCTTCAGTTCCTGATAAAGTCTGCAGAAATTTCCAGTTTGTTCTGTAGAGCCAGCAACTTTGAGGATGCTGTTCTAAACCTCTGCCAGTTCTTTCAAGTAAGAAGATTCAGAAAATATAATTTTGCACTTAGGAAGGGCTTTTATTTCAACTTTTTTCCCTTTGAAATAACTTTTAAAATTTATGTTGCATAGTAGATGGACTGAAAAGAGCAGTGGCTATTTAGCTAAAAAAAAAAAGAAAGAAAAAATCTAGCCGTAATGTTTTTATATATTATGTGAACTTAGCCAATTCACTTAATCTTTCTAATGCTTTTTGTTTTCTCATTTATGTTAATTTTTACCTCATCTCACTATATGGGCATGAGTCAAATGCACACATATTAGATTTTTAAGCAATAAAATGTTATACAAATGTTGGTAATTAATAATAATTTATTCTCTTTGCAGCTGCTGGGTAAGGTATTATTATTTCCATTTTAATTAAAATATATGGGCACACACACATAAGTATACAGGGAACATATAAGTGGAAATATAAGTAACCCATAACTAGATGGGTTATGAGATATTTCTAGAACATTTCACATTTACTGTCTTTCCCATTTTTTTTTTTTTTTATTTGGAGCTACTTCTTTAAAAGTTTCAAGTTTTCTCCTGAGATGGAACTCCTGGGGCAGGAACAGGTGTTAAATTCAGCACCAGGGCAGCATAAATTAAATTCTTGAAGACCTTGGGGTTGACAAATGAAAGCCCTCACTCCACCATACTTTGAAAACAACTGTTTCAAAAGAAAGTATCTCACAGCAAATTAGCACAGAGAAAGGTCTGTAGTAAAGAAAGCTACCTTGCCATTCTAGTTTGCTTTTAAGCAGGAAGGTACATGAGGAGGGGAGGCTAGATAAATGTGCGTAGCATCTTTGTGATTTTTGCTTATTTGTGCTCACTTTAGTTAATATTTTAATTTTCAAAATGCTTTCTGCTAAGGCTTTTTGTGTAAACAATTGCAGTTTTTGATAAAATATAAAAGAAATGGCATGTGGTTGGATTTTCATACTACCTTTACTTTGAGGCTCAGAGCACCTGCTCTATTTCAGGTTCATATGATCCAACTCAAAGAAGCACATAATACTTCCCAAAACATTCCTCTGCCAGGGGGCTAGTGATAAATCCATCTTTAGCCAGACAAGTTGGTCTTTATTTTCTGTGTTGCTGTAGGCATCTCACATGTCATTTCCAAATAAGGTATTGTACTACAAGCCTGCTATGATTGCTAGTAATGACTTAACTGCAAAGGAATTATAACAGTATGAATAACAGTGCTTTGCACTGTGAATGTCCTAGCTACTCCAGAAATGCTAGAGCAACAAATATAAAATGCTTCTTATTCGCCAGTTTGAAAGGAGTAAAAGTCAGAAGACTACGACTCCTGCTAATCTGTAAACACTGATTGTTCATTCAACAGGAGGAAGCAAAACAAATGTAAAACAAGTGATGGCATTAGCCATTCTGCTGTGTGCAAAGGCAATTACATTAGGAGAATGAAAAAAATAAAATAAAAATTATATTCAAATACAAGGTATTTGGGAAGAAAAAGGTTTTTTGCTTGCAAACCTGTTAAATAGCAAACATATGCATTTTGACTTTGATTTTTGGAATGTGCATTGTCATGGGGCCTATGTCTTGTCCTACATACTCATATTTGGCATTATAGATTAATAATATAGATGTACAAAATTAAATTTATGTTCTTAGTTATATTGCTATAGCTCTATTTACATACAAAAAGGACTTGGGTTAATTGCAAAATTAAATATAGCATCACTTTAAAAAAGTATAAAAATCTAATTAGAAAAACAAATATTAAAGAACATTATTTATTATGTGGCATAGGAGGTTAAAAATGAATTAAAGAGTTTACCCGCTCAAGGTTCAATAAATATTCCTATTTCATATGCACACTTCAAATAGTCATTATTGAATTGATTTTTATACTCTAGAATTGTAGTCTACAGTTAAAGATTATAGATGAGATACAACCTTTGTGTAGCATTATAAATTAGGGCAGTGAATTTAGCAGACATTCATTTCACAGGAGAAGGAAAAATAAGAAAGACTTCTCTGTCTAGAGAATGAATTAATGCTTCTTAGCATCTATAACTTAAAAATTGATAATATTACCAAATACAAGGCTTTTCAGACTGTAACAAGTAATATTTAGTTTGTAACTGTGAATGAATGCTGAATTCCATGAATAAAAGGTAAGCATTTCTTATTCTGTCAGCTTATTTTTAAGCATTTTGGGGCTTGAAAATAGAACAGATTTGGGAATCCTCTAAATTATTTCAAAAATTCATTTAATGGGACATTCCTTTTACCCAGGTATTGTTTCCACTAGAAATAATCTCAATTTGATTAAACTGTTTCCTTTCATGATAACATGATGGTGCTCACTTGTCTAAACATCTCTACTACTTATCATAATACCATAAATCTAAACACTGGCATCGTGAAGTCTTGGCAAGCCATATGAATGAAAGTAGGAACGTATCTGAGAAGGTTATGTTCGTTTTTCACAAATGCAGTTACCCATAGAGATTTACTGGCAACTCACCTACCAGATAGGTTATGTGATGGGAATTTTATTTCTTCAGCACTTAGAACTGTGTTCCACCCACTTCTGTTCCTCTCGAGGTTTGAATGCTCGGTTGTTCCCCCGTGGGATAAGAAATGACTTACATTTGGGATTCTTGAATAATTGCCAGAAAAGAATTGACACTGGGAATTGCTGTTTTCCAGGTTCCCATAGTGCATATAGTAAACCCCATTATCCAAGCTGGGGATTAGAGACTGGGCTGATATGAACATAAGAGCAAAGAGCTAGATGAAAGTCATAGCTATCCATATAGTTATCTTCTAAGGGGCAGGGGTAAAAGGATTTATCATACTCCATTCTGACACACTTATGAGAGAATTAATATTAATATCCTTAGATCCCTAAAATCACATAAAGGCTAAGCCACAAAACGTACAAATCAATTTCATGTGTTAGTCACAAAGTATTTCCTAAGTATTTTCTCATTTTTTAAAACTAGGTCAGAGGTTTACAAATTATGGACCACAGGTGAAATGCAGACTGTTATCTGTTTCTTTTAGGCCCATAGGCTACAAAGTAATTTTTAAGTTGTTGAAAACAGTCAAAAGAAGAATAATATTTCATGGCACATGAAAATTATATGAAATTCAAATTTCAGTGTCCATAAATATTCATTGGAACACAGCCATGCTCACTTATTTACATATCGTCCATGACTGCTTACGCACTACAACAGCAAAGTTGAGTCATTGCAACAGAGATCACAGGGCTTGCAAAGCGTCAAATGTTTACTATTTGGTTGGTTACAGGGTTACAAGGAAAAAAAAATGTAGCTTTCAGACCCCTGAACTGGATTATTTACTCTTTAGGGTCAGAGACCATATTTTGTACATTTCTAACATCCCTTAGATTGAAGAAAACATAGAAGTTACCAATGATCATTCACTGTTGCTCAGTCCCCATGCATGAATGTCAATTCAAAACAGGCATAAGCTCCACTGACAAATAGAGAATACTGTGGCCCAGAGGGATCTTATAGCATGCGAGCAGGGCTCCTGATGTTCAGGACAGAGTGGTTGCATATTGAGCATATGCTCTGCATAATTAATCGTTCCACTTACTCTACCTTCATTTTACATATGGAGGCAGTTTAACCTGAGGAAGAGATAATGAAAAAAAAAATGAACACACACATACATATACACATCCCACAATAGAAAAAAATAATAATACAAAAGAAAGAATACAAGGAAATGGAAACACCACCAATTTCTAATATAAAATAATCACTGTGTAAAAAGCACATATTATCATCTATTAATTTTTTTTATTTAATGCTTACAATAATCCTTTGAGCCTACTTTAATACTGGTATCAACTTAGTGATGAAGGAACAGAGATTTATTGTGGTTAGGTAAGTTCCACAAGGTTTGAAAAGTTGGGGAGACTAGATTAGAATGCAAATTTGACTTCCCCAGAAGTATGTGTTATGGGCTGAATTATGTCCTCCCCCACTGAAAATGTAAATGTTGAAGTCCTAACTCCCAATATATCAGAATGTGACTGCATTTGGACACAGGATATTTACAAAGGTAATTAGGTTAAAATTAGGTCATTTGGGTGGGCCCTAATCCAATATAATTGGTGTCCTTAAAAGAAGAAATTTGGACACAGACATATCCAGAGGGAAGATCATGTACAGATGCCAGTAAAAGATGGCTGTCTACGAACCAAGAATTAAGGCCTCCACACAACCCCCCTTGACACTTGATATTGGAATTTCAGTCTTCAGAACTATGGGAAAATAAATTTCTGTTGTTTAAACCACCCAATCTTACGTACTTTATTATGGCAGCCCTAGGCAAGTAATACGGTATCTAAAAAAGTTTAAGAAAAATATGATTTCATAAGACTGAATATCTGCCATTAAGACTATTAATGAAAATAGTTTGATTGAGAAAATAATATAATGGAGCAGTCGTGTTCAAAACATACCTTTAATTTTTTATCTATATGTTTTGAAGGTCTACATGTGAAAGGATTGGTCTAGACATTCTGGATGCATTGGTGAACAGGAAGACAAAGTCCCTGACCTCATAAAGCTTAGAATCCACTGGCTGGACAGTCTATAAACTTATGAAGAAATACGCAACTAATATATTTCAGACAAAAATAGAAATTTCATGGGAGGTGATTTAGTTATAGTATTTGTGAAGAACTCTGTAGACATTTAAGCTGAACCTATGTGGTGGGAAGACATTTAAAATGTTGTAGAAAAATCTTCCAGAAAGAATCCAGAGTTTCCAAGACAAGGACGATTTTGGCACATATAAATGATGGTAGAAAGACCACCGTGGCTTTCTACAGTGGTCTAACCCATAATGAAAAAGGGAAGGAGTGTTGGCATTGAGGATAGAAAGGGAAGCAGGATACATGTCTCATAGGGTCTTTTCCTTTCAGTGGGAGAACTGGAGGAGATTTGACCTAGGAAAAAAAACTGTATTATTTAAACTTTTGAAAGTTTGTTATTTCCCCTCTTTAAGCCATCATCTGAGCAATGATGGTTTGGATTAGAGTATCAGCTGTAAAGACATTGGAGAGTGGAAAGATTCAAGACGTGTGGTGGTAGTGATATCAATGGAAATGATGACTTGTTGGATGTAGAGTGAGGGGGAAAATAGAGTAAACAAGTGTGAGTCTTTAAAAGGTGAAATAAAGAGACAATTATCTTTGGCTTAAAGAGAGAAGATGGTTAAAAATTTTGTGTAATATATTTTTTAAGTTTGGATACTGTATGCACATGCAAAAATGTAAACTGGACAGTGAAAAAGAGAAGATGTAGATGGAGATAAAATACCGGTGTCTTTCAAGCCCTACTTCTGAATAAGAGTATATATAGGAGAATAAATGGTTGCTTGAAAAGAAAGAGAGAGCTTGAAGGAAGTCTGGGGAAATCCAGCACTGAAAACCAGCAAAGGTGTCTGAGGAGAAGCGGTCAGCGAGTTTAAAAAGACAATCCAAAGAGTTTGGTGTTATAGGAGATTAGAGAAAAGTTCTACCAAGAAGGAAGGCATAGATAACTATGAAAAGAGTTTATTAAGGTTAGATATCACAACATGGAGATCACTACAGACATTTTAAAGAACAATTTCAGTGAAATAGAGGGATGAATTGAAACCCATTTGTGAGAGAGCAGCTTCAGTACATATAGAAAATTCTTCTGCAATATTTTATTGAGAAAGAGCAGAGAAAATGAACAGAAGCTGGTGGCTGATTTATTCTTAAGATATAATCAGAAATTCATAGAAAGAATTATATACATTTATATTGAGTGTTATTGATAATATTGTGTATTTGTTAAAAGAAAAAGTAATAGTAGGTGTGTGGTTATTCAACCAACAGTAGCTAGAGTTCCAAAAGTACAAAAAGAACATAGAAATTCAGGCAGCATGGTCATAAAAAGACAGAATAATATTAAGACTTTTTTTTTTTTTTACTGTTGGAAATAATTTAGAAGCGAGAAAAACATAATGATAAAGAAAGAAGGAGCTGATTGTAAAGCAAGGGCAATTAATAAATAAGAGAGAATGAGGCTCTACAGTCTACATACAAAGAAGATGGACTTAGATAACAGTGGACTTCTCTGTGTAACAGGAGGAAAAGAGAGACTGAGTACTGATGCAGATGCTCAAGTCAATTGGGTTGCAGAAAGACAAGATTGATTTGTACAGTAAATATTTTCAATAACATTTGATTTAAGTTCTTCAGTGTAGAGTAAGGCGGTGTGGTGTGTTTGGAAGAAGAAAAACATGGTGTGGAAATGATAATTTAAGAGCTTAGAAAAATATACTGAAATCTTTATGCGTGCAGAATTCCCATTTGAGATTTACAAGTATAAATTTAAAGTGAGATCAGTCCACATAGTAGAGGGATTTTTTTTTCTCCAACCATAGACAGCTGGTTGGTGAATGGTTGGATTTAACCACATTTGGGAGTTTGCCAGCAACTAGGTCAGGGACTGAGGAGGACAAGGAAGACCAGGGCCTTAGCAAGGCATTGGTCATAGTGCTGCACAGCCACCCAAGGAATCTAAGGAATCTTGGCTGAATGGGGAGGGTGGTGAGGACAGAGGTGTGGAGGAAGGTAAAGGAATACATGGATTTTGAGGTAAAAAATGGAGTCAATTATTGGAGTTCTATGAAAGGTTGAAATGTAGCTGGAGTGGAATTACTTCAGTAAGTGAATAAAAAAGGTAGAATATGAGTGAAGTGAGATATTTAAAATGCAGAAATTTGAGGTGGGACTGTGATAATTTGGGGAGTTGAGGAGTTCAAATATTTTAGATGGATCGGTGTTGAAGTTCCATGATTGGTAACTGGAGCAGCAATGGAGAAATCAGGGAACCAGGTACTAAAGCCTATGATGAGTGGGGTGAGAGGCTGTGCATTTTCATTTAAAAGGTCAGGGATTCTTTATATCTTAATAAGGCATTGTCGTCCTTTCTGGAAGCTGCAGGCTAATTACTTACCTTTTAAGCTATGAATAAATTCTCTGTGTTTATCACATCACTAAGCAGTTTACATGAGCTGCTAATGTGGAGTGACTTTTTATGTGATATCAGAATGCCTGAAAGAATACTCTGATAAAACCTGAGAATTATTAGCACATATATATTTATAAATCATTTCAATTTCTCGTTTGATATAACAGAAAATTAGATTATTTCTTTTTCTAATTTATAACAAAAGTTCAAACAGTGGAGTTTAAAAAATCAGAATAATTTCAATCTAGAATACAAAGTTCTCCTAAATGGACATTTTTTAAAAAGTGATCAATAAGCTAAAAAAATCTATACAATACAATCAATTTAGTTATAACAGGAAAGTTGAGAAAGCAAGTTAGAACACATCTTACATTGAAATGTAAGTTCAAATTACTTATTAACTGTTTATTTTTTGATCTAAAAATGTATAGCAGAGTGGTAGAAAGGTAGGTCTAGAGAAAAAAACTGCAGTCATATGAAAAAGTATATTATGAAGGATAAAATATGTAGAACTGGATTGTGTATACCATTATATAGAATTCTATTTCTCAAGGACTATAGAAGACTTTTGTAGACCATATTCAGAAAGGAATTTTATTTTCTAATTGGCATAAATATTAATTTGACTTATAACAAATTGCTATAATCATTGACAGATGACTGATTTTTTTAGAACATTCAGTGAAAAAACTTACATATTTCCTTTATAAAGCTTAGCTTGTTTTTAAAAAATGGCATATTCTTAAAACCCCAGTAAATTAAGCCTTTCTGTAGGTAACCAGGCTGTTAAATCATGGAACTGTAAGCAGTAAGTGCGCCATCTATTGGCGAAACAAGCAGAGTGTAAGCACACCAGCAAAATCATGGTCTAAGGGCAAGTTACAGAAGCATGTTTTCATATACCATATATAGTCACATGTCATAATATGAAAACATCCCACTTTACTCAAAGAAAAATCAAGGTCATTGTTACTGTGCTATTTTCCCAGTAACAGAAAGAACAGCTGATCAGAAATCAGTACAACATGTTCCCAAATTTCTGTTACATGCAGTGTAAAAATGCACGTCGTTTAACTTTCTGCATTCTACTTTCCTTCTATAAAAAACAAATTATGAGGATGACAGCAACGATTCATCAGCTACTTTAAGTTCTAACATTTTGTAAATTTTATAACTTGAATATATGAATAAAAGAAGACGTTGTTACAGTTAATGGAGTTTGCCATGTTTTTAAATTTACTCTTAAGTTAGAGTGATACATATTCAGCCTGTGTAAACCCTAGAAGACATTACACACGGAGTCTTACTTTTAGTACACAAAAATTAATGCATTGTACTTTAACATACATAGCATAAATGAATGGGTAAACAGCAAAATGAAATATATTTTGAAATGTTATAATTCTATACTTCCTTACTCTTGTAATCATTAACTTTTATTAACCTCAGGCATAGGGCTTACTGATTGTCTAAGTTGGAGAATTCTCCTCTTTAAGCAGGAACAAAAGTGGAAATTGAGAATGTATTTGCATTAAAAATATAATTATTTGTGTAAATTTTTATTTATATAAATAAAAGAATCGTCATTTTTATTAATTTTTAAGTGATAGGAAAAACTTAACTTTCTCTTTGAACAACATTGTAAACAAAATGAATTATCACTTTCCTAATCCATTTGAAGAATAATATCTTGAAGAAATAATGATGCCTTCTGATGAAGATTGCAGGAAAGCCACCTGATGGCAGGCAAATGAAACAACTTTTGAGGACATTGTTAACATGCTTTAATTCAATGTTTATGCTTCTCGGATTTATCCTTAAGATATCAGAAATTCACAGAAAGAATTATGTACATGTCTATTCAGTATTATTTACAGTTTTTCAGCTTTGTTAATAACTAAAACAACAGTAGGTATGTGGTTATTCAACAGTAGTTGTAACTCCACAGAATATAGAAAAAATATAGAAATCCAAGCAACATGGTCATAATATTTATGATACATTTATCAGTCATCACAATTTTTATCCTCAGTAGCAGGGAAAATGACCAAATGTCCTTTCCCCCAGATTAAAAATAAAAATGGGAAATCTAAATTAAAATAAAGGCAATCTATAATTTCATATCTGAATATTCTTAATATAGCATAATGCTATGCTAATAAATTTTAATTAGCAAGTTAATGTTTATTAATATTTTATTATACTTTTGTCTAAAAGTTATTGTAAATCGCACACCGTTAAAGTCTGTACTGATCTCCTGGTGTTCTGAAATGCAGGGTTTTTCTAGAAAGTATTACTACTCACTTATTAAAATAACACATGATAGATTAAGGCAAGACATGCTGAACTTTTTTCTTTAAAAAAATTAATATATTTGAAGTGGAAAATAAAAGACAAATATCTCTATTATGGAGTTCTTTTTCTAGCATTAGTACTAAAATTTTATTACTTTAATGTTTTAGCCATCAAAATACTGATGAGTTAACAAGCCTTACGATACCTTTTTCTTGGAGGACAAGAAGATGGAGTTTATGAGGTGAACGTGAGAACATTTGTAAGACTCTTGAGTCCTCACACATGTTTCAGTCATCAAACTAAGCCTGAGGCATAAACAAGTTTAATATTTTTATCTATATTTCCTACTCATTCTTTTATATTAAAATTATCTCACCCAAAATTTTGAACAATTAATCATGATATAAAACCAAACCTTCAAGTATGTGTTTGCACTATCAATTTGACAGTCTATTTAGTAATAAGAGGACATACAAGGTGAAGAATAATAAAAGTTTAGCAAGTGAGATTTTCCCGAGACCTCACTATATCCTACATAAATATCAAACCGCAGGATCTGAGGCTTGGAAATTCACTTATTTCTCCAGCAGGACCTATTTACTTGGCACCTATTTGCAATGTCAAGTTGATAATTTTATTTTCCATTCAGCTCACTATGGATATTGTTTCAGCATATGTGAACACATATGAAGGGATAGATAGATAAGTTTCAAAGCAAAAAATATTTTCCACAATGAATGGAAATATAAATATTTCCTTTTATTTGTACACTGTCAAATAAAAATATAGGATTTCTCTGTGAAATTATGCTGTACCAATTATTTAATCTTCTAACTGTTTGAATTATTGGCACACATGGAAACTTTTCTTTCTTTCAGAGTGGCAGGTAGCCTGGCATGAAAACGTGTATTGAGACAACGAACATGGAATGTCCCTATCTTCCTCAAAATAGATCAAAATAAGGAAAAAAGCCCACATATTTCTTAAAAGTCACCACAAGAACTTAAATGTTTTTGTTCATGTCATCTAATGAAAATTATACCACGAAAAGAATTAGAAAGGACATTTGCACAGTTGACATAATTCAAAATATTGACTTTGAGGACTGAGAGTCTGATGCAGGTAAGAAAAATTTATTTTCATATATCCACCTATCTGAACCGAATGTATAATTAACTGGGTATCAGATTTGCTTTCTCAAATATTTCCTTATCAGTTTCACTTTTCTTTGCAATTGATATCCCAGACGTTCAAGAGGCATTTGCTATTTAAATTCCCCGATTTCAAGTTCTCCGCAGCATTTTTAATAAATTAATAAATTGATTTTTGAGTGGAAATTTATCATGCTGCTGTTCCCAGACTGATTTTTTTTAAGTTTGATAAAAGTAGTTTGAGCACTTTTTAGTTATTCAAGTGTGAGTCAAATTTTTCATACTTTCAGACATATTTGGAAAGATTTTTCACCCTTGATTAATTCATGCTGATGTGCAGAATGACAAGCTGATGTCTGCGTACCTGCTCCTCCAGCTGCTCCTCTGTTCCCTGGGTCTGCAGTTCATCTCAAGAGGCAGTTGAGGATGAAGAGTGGAACAAGGTTGTGAGTGTGATTGTGAATTAATACCAGGAAAGAAACAAGCAATGGGAGTAAGAAAACTCAGAATCTATTAGGGGGATTCCCAATCTTTTTTTTTTTTTCTTTTCTAACATGAGGAGTAGAAAAAGGAAAGAAATTATCAAAAGTGAAGGAATCTGAAAGCAAGTTTATCAAGCTAATTTCCGAATACAATTTTGGAGGAAAGGAGTAGGCGTAGGAGTTGATATAAAAGGAGTGTAAGTTGGTATAAAGGAGTATAAAGAGGAAACAGTAAAAGTTAAGATTCCTAAAGTCAGGATTTCAGTTTATTACAAGCCTGAATGAGAAGGCAAAATTCCTGAAAAACAGAAAAGTATAATATGTAGCATCTATCTTTAATAAAAGATAAGTAAGAAGAACATATGATTCTTGCCTGGATAGGTTCACTTTTAATCAATTTTGTATTACCTAGAAAAACAAGAAGCACTAAGATAATAAACAGCCAGGTTCTATGAAGAATAAATTGGACCAGTATAATTTTATTCTCTTTGTGATAGAACTGCAAGCTCCAAGATAAGAGGATAAACCTCAATGGAAATATTCTTGAATTTCACAAAGGGTCAACTTTCTGTCCAAGATGGCATTCTATTATCAGTAAGGCCTAAAAATGAGCGTATGGGATATATAGGCCATATCCCATGGGTTCCATTCTAGGACATCGCCACTATGAAGAATGGGATTAAATCACATATCTATTATTTTATATTCAAATGTTTTTAAAGGAACTGATTGACTTACTGATGATAATGGGCCATAAAAAAAAAGTGTAAAATAATACAACAGTTCAGAACACCACAGTTAGGAGATAGCATCAGTGGCCAAAGGAGTTGCGATTGCATTAATCATTGAGAATGAAATTTATGTATGAAAGCTCTGTTGGGCTTCATTTATTTCAATTAGAATGGAAAAGAAGACAAAGAAATTCTTTTCTCTGTGGAAATGAAGTTTATCCTTAGATGCTGTAGTGGTGCTAGACCTAGAACTATTTGGAACATTGAAATAGTCCTAATCTGAGAAGTCAGTTTGGGAAATTGACCAAAAAGCATTTCGGAGTATTCCTGTTTTTTTACTTCTTGCTCCTTAGAAATGGTCAAAGCATTTTATTAAAGTGAGTACAGCTTTGAGTACCTCTCTTCAGAAGTTCAGAGTTCAAGTGTAAGTATAGCAACTGTTTAACTTATCTTTTCTCAGACACTGAGATAAAGAAAATGCACTGCAATTATTTCCAAGAATCTTTCTATCTCTACAAAGGTTACAATTCTGTTTATCTCTAGAAGATCACTCAAGCTTACTAAAGAGTGAGCAATAATACTGAAAGTTTAACCTAAGTATTGAAATCATATTATTTAGGAATTTATAATTGCTTGAAACATTCTTCTAATTTTGTATATATGTTACAAATGTAGTAATTTATAATGTATGAAGCATCACATTTTTATGTTAATGAAAAAAGAAACATCCTAAGTATAAGAGTGATTCTCTGGGCTTGTAATGCCTCTACCATTCCTACAAGACTTTAATAAAATTGTTGGGACATTTTAGTGCTAACGACACCGGAGGAAAGGAGCTACTGTCATTTACTGCCTGAAGGACAAGGATACTAAACAGTCTGCAATATATGGGACAGTTCCTTTCAACAAAAAATCATACTTCCCTTAATCCAGCAGTATCCTGTTGAAAAAGACTGAAGAAATGTCCCAACCAATTTTTATATTAAAAAATGTGCAAGCTGCTTCTTTCACCTTACGGCAGATATCAGATGAATGACTACCAGGACTAGAAAGTTTCTAAAAGGCTAGTCTTTCATGGTCAACCCAATTAAGTAACAGTAAATATTATAAACTAATAGCAACCAAACAGTTTTTCTTCATGTTTAATAGATTCAGCCTGAGATCAGCAATGTTTCCTATGTATTGCCTCAAGTGGTCTCTAAAGGAGAATACAAGAAACAATTGCCCAATGTGTCTTGGAGCTGTTCTTATAGGGATATATACTGATCCTCTTCAGAAGACACTCTGCATTGATTATGTAGCGAAACCTTATTGGACAGAAACAGTACAAACTCTCAACAGCTGAGGAAAACTTGGCAGAAAAGAAGATAAAAAAGAAAAATGACTTTCCCAAGCTGAGTTATTATATAGATGGTTGAACTCTGCTATGGTTTGAATTTCTCCTCACAAAAAGCATATGTTTAAAACTTTATCCCTAATGAAACAGTGTTGAAGGGTGGGGCCTAAAAAGAGGTGATTAGCCGTGAATGGATTGATGTCATTATTGTGGGAGTGGGTTTGACATTGTTGAAGTGAATTTCTAATAAAAGGGCAAGTTCACCACCCCTCCCCCTCTCACCCTCTCACCTGCTATATGATGATGTAGCTAGAGGCCCTTGCCAGAAGCTGACCACTCACTCTTGGAGCCTCCATAACTATATACTTCCAAGCCTCTGTAACTATAAACCCACAAATTTCTGTTCTTTATAAATTACACAGTTTTAGGTATTATTACAGCAGCACAAAACAAAGAAAGAAATAAAATTGGACTGGAAAAGTGGGATGGTGCTATGGCAAACACCTGAAAACGTGGATGCAGCTTTAGAAGTGGGTAAGTCTAGGAGAATTTGGAGGAACAAGCTAAAAAACCACTGTGAACAGACTGTTACGGACAATTCTGGTGAGGACTCAGAAGATAAAAAAAAAAAAAATGTAGGGACAATGTGGAACTTAGAGATTACTTAAGGAGTTGTGATCAGAACATTGATAGAAACTAGTAAAGGTCATTCTAATGATGTCTCAGATAGAACAAGGAGTAAAGGCCTTATTAGCACCTGGAGTTAAGGCCATCCTTGTTATAAATTGAAAATGAACTTGGCTGAATTGTCTCTGTGTTCCAAGGCTTTGTGGAAGGTAGAATTTAAAAGAGTTAGGGTATCTGATAGAAAAAATTTCTAAGCAAAATATTGAAGTACATGTGTGGCTACTTTAGCCATATATACTATGATATGAAAGGACAGAAATGACGTAAAGACAGAATTCATAATTAAAAGGGAAGCAGGCTGGGAATGGTGGTTCATACCTGTAATCCCAGTGCTTTGCAAGGCCCAGTGGGAGGATCACTTGAGGCTGCGAGTGGGAGACAGGCCTGGGCAACATAGCAAGACCCTGTCTCTACAAAAAATTTAAAAATTAGCCAGACATGGTGGCATGCGCTTGTAGTTCCAGCTATTTGGGAGGCAGGAGGCTTGCTTGAGCCCAGGAGTTTGAGGTTACAGTGAGCTATGATTATACCGTTGCAATCTAGCCTGGGTGACTTCACAGTCTGACTGTGTCAAGAGTGAAAAGGCATATTTAGAACAAATCAAGGGATGGCCAAGCGTCTATCTGTTAAATAGATAGTGCTGAAAGAAAGGAACCAGGTGCTATTCAGCAAGGCTATGGGAAAATAACCTTGAAGTCATGTCAGAAATCTTTGAGACAAGCTAAGACATTAAGAGCCAGGTTTGCAGAGAGGTGCCCACAGGACCTCGGCAATTGCTTCCTGTGCCCGCTGCCTTCATTCAGGTGCAGCACTCTTCAGCTGTCACAGCTATGGCTCAAGCAGACCCATGTGTGGCTCATGGCCTGGTCCTAGAGGGGTAAGCAGTAAGCTTTGGTGGCAACCACATGGTGCTAATTGTGCAGCTAACAGAATTTGTTAACTGTGGAGACATGGCTTCCTCCACCTAAATTTCAAAAGATATTGTGGACAGCCTGGGGTCCCAGGTAGAGACTTGTTGTAGGGAAGCCACCAGAGAGAGTCCCACTAGGGCAATACCTAGCAGAAATGTGGTATTGGAGCTGCCACAGAGAGCCCCCACTAGGGTAATAATACCTAGTGGAGCTATGAGAGTGAGGCCTCTTCAGAGACCCCAGGACTGTCAAGCTACCCACATGCAACACCAGCCTGGAAGAGCTGCAAGCAAGAGACCTCAACTCATAAGAACTGCTGTGTGGGCTGAGCCAAGCAAAATCATAGAGATGGGACTGCCTGAGGCCTTGGGAGACCAACCCCTGCTCCGATATGTCCAGGAGGTGGCACATGAAGTAAAAAATTATTCTGGAGTCTTAAGATTTAGTGTTGTCTACCCTGTTGAGATTAGGACCTGGAGCCTATTACTCCTTTCTTCTTACTTATTTCTCCCTTTTGGAATAAGAATGTTTATATGCCTATCCCACCATTATGTTTTAGGAGAAGACTACAGTTTTGTTTTTTGTTTTTGTTTTTGTTGTTGTTTTTTTTGTTTTTTTTTTTTTGATCTCATAGATTCATAGTTGGGAGGGAATTGGTCTCAGAATTAATCATGCTTTGAGTCTCACCTATATCTGATTGCAATGAGAGTCTGGTCTTTGGGCTTTTGAGTTGGTGGTGGAATGAGTTAAGACTTTAGAGCTATTGGGTTGGAATGAATGTATTTTGCAAGTAAGAATACATGAATTTGGGGGGGCAGGGGTTAAATGTTATGGTTTGAGTGTGTCCACCAAAAAGCATGTTTTAGAAAGTTAATCCTCAATGCAATAGTATTGAGAGATGGGTCCTAATGAGAGGTGATAAGGCCATGATGACTACATCATCATGAATGGATTAATGCCATTGTCATAGGAATGGGTGTGTTATTGTAGGATTTCATTATAAAAGGGCAAGTTTTGCCTCTCTTTTTTTTTTCCCTCTCTCTCTTTTTCTCTCTCTCTCTCTTGCCCTTTTGCCTTCCACTATGGGATGACACAACAAAAAGGTATTTGCCAGATGCCAGCTCCTCAATCTTGAACTTCCCAGACTTCACAACTGTAAGTCAATATATATTTCTGTTCTTTTAAATTACCCAGTCTCAGGTATTCTGTTATAGTAGCACAAAACAGACTAAGACAAACTCTAAGCTCCATGTGTATGAGGACCTTATTCTATAACTTCTTTTTTTTTTTAATTGGGGGAAAACTACAAAGCATTTACAGTACAATGTTTACAGTCAATTTGTAGTGAGCTGATTTCCCAAAATATATTACCACTCAAGTTGACTTATCTTGTTACATTCAAAAACCTACTCTGTCAAAG